>JAOCPS010538747.1:0-11362 GCA_025505425.1 Graphium colonna
GATTTGATAGGCCAAAAATCCTCGCAAAAGAACACCGATTCCTGCCAAGGATGATTTGTGAGGCTATTGAAATCAAGCAACATCCAAATTTCAATAGAGAGGATGGTTGGATGTTACCACCTGCGCTTGGGATCCAATTATAAATAAAATCCGCACAGATCTCCCCATATATGAACCATTGTTTTATATGAATTTTTAAAATGGTCGCAAGTTTTCCGAAAAATCAGTTCAATATTTTTAAATAAAACAACTTACGGATTTTATCACGGTTTATTTTGAATTTTATCATCCGACGTTTTGAAGGGTAAAGGGCTCGAAAAGTCGGGTGATAAAATTTAAAATAAGCCGCGATAAATCCGTCAAGTTGTTTTATTCTTAAATGTCTAATATTCGCGTAAGTCTTAGAAACAAAATCAGTTCAATGGTTTATTTTTGGAATAATCTTGTATTTTTCTTGCTGTTTAATGTGTGATGTAACCTTGATAGTTTACTAAATAAAGGTGGTAGATCATGACATCTTGTGATAGGTTTTGCTGCACTTCTACGACCGCAGTCGCCCAAGGAAATACCACTTTTGGAGATGCCGCATGGCCACCCTTCTCTTTTCCCATTCCTTTTCCTTCAAATCCTTAATCGCGACTTATTTAAAAAGTGGGTTCCAGTTGTCAAGAAAACCTTTGATAGATTGTCAGTGCTTTTAGATACCCCGACAACTATTGTATTTTTTGAATTCTGTTTGTATTTTGAATTGCGGAGGTCACATGTCAGTCGCTTTGTGTAAAAAGAGTTATTAGTAAGTTAGAAGAGGTAATATTTGTTTGGATTAAAAGAGCAGAACAAGTATGTCGGGAACGGGGCCGGGATAAAAGTAAGACAAAAGAGGATCTGACCTCGTAGTGGAACATGTCGGCTAGCAGGGCGTAGGGCGCCGGCTGCAGGCCCGCCGAGTCGGCCGCCACGGCCGCCGCCAGCGCCAGCCCGGCGGGGCTGAAGCGCCCAGATGCCTCCGGTGCACTCGGTGCACCCGGTGCTCCCACTAACGCCGCACCCAGCGCCAGGAAACAACCCGTCGCCAGCCCCGACCACACGATCAGTGGCTGCACGCGTCCACACGACCACACGTTACCAATACTTTTTTAAATCTGGTACAAGTTTTTGTCCAGGGCTTCGAATACGAAGATGAACACAGTGTGATATAAGTATTTGATTTTGATTCGTTCTTCTACAGTTCTTGCACCATATTGCAAGTTATTTAAGTCGACCTAGAAATTAATGTACTACCTTTCAAAATAGAAACATTAATTTCATTGTAGACTAGTTGTACTTCCGGTTCTTTCGCAAATTCTGGATTATTTTTAAGGTCAAAAGTGGAATACTAAAAAATGTACAGGTTGATTGGTGAGTCACCTACGATATTCAAGTAGAGCACTCGGTACTCGATTGTCATCATACTTAGGTTAATAAATAAGGTCTGTAGTTTTAGACAAAATTTTACAATAAATAAATGTAGGTGGTACAAAGCTGTGCCTACAATAGCTGAGCACGCCGCAGGTCATCGACTTCCCCGCCACGACCACTACGCTGTGTCCACTAGGGTAAACATAAATGCATTTTTTTGAATTTTAGTTTTAGTTTACTCAGTGATAAATCAATATTTGATTTGATAAAATTTTCATTGTTCATATATGATCCTCACATATAACGAATTAAATTATTAAAAGTGACTCACCAGTCACCATGTATTTTTTTTTAATTTATTTTTTTTGGCTCTTATTTTGAATAAATGTTTGAAATGAATAGATACGGGAACTTTTCATGATCTAAAGAAATTTAGTAAGATAGTGCCTTATTTAAAAGTGGTGACAAAACTGATCCCGGCTATTATAGGCCTATATCCATACTGCCATTTTTAATTAAATTTTTTTAAAAGCTACTATTAAATAAGCTAATAGCACATTTTAATATAAATAATTTTTTTCACAATGAGCAGTATGGCTTTACAAAAGGGAGGTCTACAACCGATGCGGGAGTCGCACTTCTTGAACGTATATATAATGCATGCGAAAAATCTACAAATGCAATTCGTGTTTTTTATGATCTATCGAAGGCTTTCGACTGTGTAAAACGTGACATTCTCCTACTAAAGCTGAATCATTATGGAATTCGCGGAGTTTCTCTTGATCTTCATAGCCTCCTATCTTAGTAATACGACTCAAAGGGTCAATATAAATGATGTAAATTATTCAGGATCTCTTCTGAGTATGGGTTCCGCAGGGATCTATTTTGGACCCATTCCTATTTCTAGTTTACATAAAGGACCTCCCTTTTTATGCAAAAGAGTTATGCGATATTGTATTATTCGCTGATGGTACTTCACTTATTTTCAAAGTGAATAGAACATTGACAAATTATGACGAAATGAATAGTGCACTGTCGTGTATACTTCACTAGTTTACGGTTAATAACCTAGTGCTTAATGCAAAAAAGCTAAATGTATTAATTTCGCTCTCCTTAGTATGCGGAAACAAAATATCAGTTTAGTATTAAATAATGAACTCCTAAAATCTTCTTTGGAATTCTCACCTATCGTCTCTCGCAGGTATTAAGCTTTGCTGTTTTTGCAGTTAGGAAAGTTAGATTTGATGTAGACACTGCTTGATTTTAGCCATTAGTTTAGCTATTTTCACAGTATATTATCTGACGGCATTTCGGCAGGGTGTAGCAGATATTAAAACAATTTTATACTGCAAAAAAGAGCTAGTCGAGCAATATATAACATCGGAGCTCGGGATACCCTACGACAACTATTTAAGGAGATAAATATACTTACGGTTTCATCCCAGTATACATATTGTAATATTTTATTTTTAGGCAAAATATTGTAGTTAATTTTGAAAAAACAGTGACAGATACAGTGTAAATACGAGAAATAAGGACAAACTTATTACCACCAAGCTTTCGGCTTCAAAAGGTTAGCAAATAATTCATGGGATACGGAGTGCGCATCTATTATAGAATTCCACAACAATATTAAGCTTACCTTTTGAGAAATTTAAATGCATTGATGACACAATTGTTTGTACTACATAGTACTGTTATTACTCGTGTAGGTTTAAGAACAAATATCAGAAACAAATTGTATATGTACAAAATTGTAAGCTAACATCATTTTAAAAGAGCAACTGCTGAGTTTCTCGTCAGTTTTTCTCAGTAGAATCTGTTTTCCGAGCTGATGGTAGCTTATAATGAACGAATCTCCATGAAAAACTTGATTTTTATCAAAGCGCGCAAGCGCCTATGTGTGTAAACATATTTTGATTTTGAAATTCTCTTGACTTTTAAGTAGCGTATTGGAAAAAAAAATATAAACTAGATTGTTAGTAAGATCAACACCCTTAAAACTGTAAAAACCATGTAGACATTACTTTACTTTACTTTGCAATACGCTCAGACAGACATAAAATTTAAAGAAGTTGGTTTGGTTTCTTTGGTCTTATAAAGACGATTTATAACATATAGTATAAAATATATTTCAAAGATAAATGCAATATCTTAAAATAAATCCGTGAATTATTTCAGAGACATTTAAAAATGACAATGTCCGTACAAAAGTCCATTGAAGACATAACACATTATCAAGTTTGAACTGTTAATATAATTTTGTCTATAGTGCTACCGCGTTACAAACGACTCGAGGTAAGAGAACAAAGCGTACCTTCCGGCCCACGCGGTCGACGAGAGCGAGCGCCAGCAGCGAGGCGGCCAGCTGCGCGGCGCCCAGCAGCAGGGCGTGGCGCTGCGGCGAGGGTGCCCCCGCGAGGGCGAAGGCGCGCTCGGCGTACTGCAGCAGCGCCAGCACGCCGCACGCCTCTTGCCCCGCCACCGCGAACGCCCCCACCAGGAAGGCCCGGGCGCGCCGCTTGTCGCTCACTGTCCTACCAAGAGTATTTCGTAAGGAACGCTTGGCGAGACCGCAGACCTTGCGAATGATCAAATGTTTGATCCTAATGCCCATTATTACCGCAAATATTCTCTGCAATAGATCGATAAAGCCATGTAGAATTCGTGTTTGGCAGGATTTAGGCAATTTGTTAACAGCATCAGTTAACAAAACCATTACATATATTGGATTGGCAATCGTCAAATATACATTATTTAATGCCCACACCTAAACACTGGTCTCTGATCATTTTACACTCACACTTTCCGACTATGAATAAAATAGACTATCTGTTATTATTGCCAAATACTGCTTATAAGTATACATGTTTAGTGATTAGTAACCTGGAGAGACAGGTAGAGAGTTATTAAGGAATAGGTTATAGGTTGAATAAATACCAAGCGAGATTTTCAACACGTTTATATGTTTATTTTCGTGATAGTAACAAATAGTATCAGATACATTCAATAATTCAATTATATTATGTGATGACAATGAAATGGGTAATTCAGCAAGTCAGGGTAATCTGTTTATATGAGACTCGAGTGTCTTATACAATGGAATAGGATCTAGTACAGTCGGATGCAAATTTTTTATTTTAATTGTACATTATTGTCCTTGGTATTGCCATATGAAACGTATTATGCTCTGGACAGTTTCTTAGACAATACAAATTCGTATTGCATAGGCTTGTGAATATTTATTCAAGTTATCTTTAAGAATCAGAATGAATGTATATTAATCGATTCTAATTTCGTTGCCTTCAATATCAAAATAAAGTTTTTCGTTTGATTTCTTAGCCGAGGTAGCGTGAATAAATAAAAATAATCATAAGAGTTTTCTTACCGTGACGAAGTGGTGTATTTACCAGACAAGACTTCACAGAGACAATCCTTAACAACTTTCTATATCCTGGGGCATATTTTCCCACCATTAAAGATCTTTAATCTTTTATATATATGAGATATACAGGGGTGGCCAGCAGATAGTGCGTCATTACGGTCTTTGAGAATACGTAAGCTATCTCGGCCATCTCTCAAAATGTGTTTTTCAGTTATGATATTGAGTTATATGTAAGAATTTGTCATAAGTTTTAGAAAAAGAAGGGGAATCGGGATAAACCGCGAGAATTGAATAACGAGATAAAAGTCAGCGTTACAGTTAGTTTTTCCATTTTTATAGGCAATTTCGTACTCGGATTCTTTAAGTTTAAGGCGCTATCGAATTAATTTTAACTCGGATCTTTGAAATTTAACAACTTTAACAATTTAACAATTATTTTAGTGGTTTATGGTCTGTAAGTATTCGGATTTTGCCACCGTAAAGGTAGGGTGGAAGTCTTTGTTGCCGAATATATTTGCGAGGCATTCGTTTTCGATCGTCGAGTCCTTCAGCTTTATTGAGAGTTTGAGAAGCGAATGCTATTTGGAGATTCACATTATGAAAGAACAATAGAAACAGCGTAATTAAAAAGCATGTATGCAAGAAAAGTTTAGCGAAGTCTGGGAATTGAAGATTTAGAGCAGTCGTATTTTTATTTTTTAGAGTTTTAAACGCTTTCTGTTGTTCGGTAAGTCATAGATTTCTAGGATCCTTTTTTGATAGAAATAAAGCTATATGAATCGAATACGCTTACATTGGGCGAAGCGGTATATATGGCGGACACGCCAACATGGAGGGATGAGTGGTTAAAGTTAGGAAAGACTGACCTCTTCCGTCCTCTGGTCTGCACTGGCAAACTGCCGTGTTCTGGCCAAGAAGCGCAGCGAATTTATCTATATGCGGCGTGCTTGGCGTATTCTTGATAATATTTCCTGCCAATATCTGGAAGTTCCGTGCAACTCTAGGTATTGGTAAGCCGCTGATATCAAGACTTTAATTGCTTTAGATGATTAAAATCAATAGTTCCTCACTACTTTTTCGATAAATCATCTGATGATACATGAAACGATATAAATGGTTTGATGCGCCCATATTTTGGTTTTTTTGACACGTTTTGTTTTTCTCCAGTACCTTGAGAAGAAATCATAAAGCTATCCTTGTTAACAGTTTAACCAACATGCGACCTGACAAAGTTGGCTAAAGTATGATAGTTCTTATTCTTGATTATCTCCTTCCAGCAATCTTCTATCTTTTTATTTTTTCTTTAGATACTAATTCCTTCCCTGACTCTTGGTGCATGGTTATGTCCGTCTTCTTCCATAACGATCCTTTCCGTCACTCTGTAGCTCATATACATATATACTTATAGCTCATTATCAACCATCTCTATTCTGCCATTTCTTTCCAAAATTCTAGAGACGTGTGTATTTAAACAATTTTCTCGTTTCGTATTTGGAAATAAGTTGATTAGATAAGTCCATATCAATCTGGCTTTAAACCTCGTCATAGTACGATCACTGCTGTCCTTAAAGTGACAAAGGTATGGAAAACACCAAAATATATATGTATATGTAGTAGTGTATTTAGTTATATATACAGGGTTACTTGGAACTGGACGTATTTCCGTCAATAATAGATTGGGGAGCTCTAATGTAACAAATTTAACTCCCTAAATGTATAACCAAAAGTTAACGGTTTTCGATTTATATTTATCTTTGTGTTTTTTGAAAAAATATCAACTTTTCTTCAAGAATAACAAAAACCGAAGTGCAAAAACGTGTCCGTAAATGTATCAGGAATAGAGGGTTACACAGTGAAAAAAATAAAAGATGTTTCTGTATCAATTTGGTTAATTTTTCTTTTTTAAAATAATTCTAATCAGTTTTAAGATTCAGACAAGTTAAAAAACAATTAAAATTATGTTAAGTGAGTTAAATATTGACTATTATACCAGTTTGCATAGCTTATTAGACGAGGAAGTTTTATTAATAATTTATACGTTTAGTTTCATAGTGATTTTTTAGGCTGCGTAGCAATTTAACTCGAGTGACGTTAATTTATGCAAAAAATCAAAAATATGATTATTTTTAACCATCACTTATTGAGCATTTATTAATATGTTTAGGGGCTTTTATGTTTTTTTTCTAAGTCCTCTACTAATAAAAATATGTTTAATAACATTTTACGACCCATTTTATAAAAATTATGTCAAAAGGGGGTAAAAGTTGATATTTTTTCAAAAATCACAAAGTTAAATATAAATCGAAAACCGTTAACTTTCGGTTATACATTTAGGGAGTTAAATTTGTTGCTAAATTATAAGAATATTTATCCATCAATTCGGATTTATTGTGTTAATTGATATTGAATTATATTTTGATCATTGCCTCTCGCAATATTGCCGAAATAGTAGACAATGACGATATTTTACCGTTATCATTGGGCTTCCGAACCGAATTAGAAGACTTTGGAAGGGTTTGATTTAATCAACGATGAAGTAGTGTCCTTTCTACATTGAGGCAGAAGTGATAATTTATTATTGTTACCAATGGGCTTATGACCAAAAACAGAAGGTAACGAGTTTGATTTATTGGATGTTGGAATAGAAAAATCAGTATTATTTTTTTATCTCAAGGTGATCAGTGCTCATGTTGTACGAGTCATAAAAATGTGTATTTTGTTAAAATGGGGAGAGTCATGAGGGCCTTATCGTGATCCCGGAAACTGTTGTTAACCGGCTGCTGAGGTCCTGCCAGATCATGTACCTAATACCGGTCTTCCATTGCTCCGAAATGTACAGTATGGAGGCTTATTTAATGCAATGCCAACTTCAATGGTGTCGACACGTTCGTCGTGTAGAAAATCGTCATTTACTCAAAGGTTTCTTTTATTCTAAAATGGCTGAAGGTAAACGGAAGCACGGAGATGCAGACCACCAAAGATACCTGAATGCTTGCCATGTAGAACCTGCGAGTAGGGGGAACTTGCTCCCAAGAGGTTATCTTGGAGATCCACTTTCTTTCAAACGATTTTTCTTAAACTCTTTAACTTTACACCAAAGTTAAAGAGTTTGAGGAAAATCGTTTAATTGAATTAAATATCTAATGCCAAATTAGCAAAGAGAGATCTAAGCCCACTTACACTTACACAGGCACAACTTAGCTGGCCAATTGTACTGTCAGACGTGCGATCGAATATTTAAAACCAAATTGGCATTTTTTATTATTTAGTTATTTCCAAAAGTCGCCGTTTCCGAAATCGATGAGGAGGACTATACAGTGTTATCGAAGGGGCGCTCGAGTGGGTCCTAACGAGATCAGTAGGGGATATAAAAGCAACGTACGCATGCGCTTGATGGTGGCGAAGGGCGCCGCGGTGGCCGACGCCTCCTGCGGCAGGGCGGCCAGCTCCTTCTGCAGCTGCGCCTCCGAGGGCGAACCGCGGAGCCAGCGCAGGGCGCGCTCCGCTTCCTGGTTAATTTTATTAACAATCAAAAAATTAAAATATGCTTATTCACATAGGCACTTACGCGCTCTTATTATAAGTCAAGTTTTACATAGAGATTCGTTCATTATAAATTAACACTAGCTCGGAAAACAGATGCTACTGAGAGCTGGCGAGAAACTCAGCAGTGGTTGTTTTAAAATGATGTTGGCTTACAATTTTGTACGTATACAATGACTTGTTCTTAAACCTATACGAGTAACAATAGTACTATGACTACACAGTTGTGTCATCAAAGTATTCAGCAATGCTATAATAAGCTTGACTTAAAAGAGTATTTTTAATTTTACATTAAAATTTCTCAAAAGGCAAGCTTAATATTGTTTGTGGAATTCTATTATAGATGCGTACACAGTGTCCAATGTATAATTTGCTAACATTTTCAAGGCGAAAGGTTGATGTAATAAGTTCGTCCTTACTTCTCGTATTTATGCTGTGTTTGTCACTGTTTTTAACGAAACAATCAATATTTTACCTAACAAATAAAACGTTACAATGGATATACTGGGTTGCAACCGTAAGTTTATTAATCTCCTTAAATAGTTATCGCAGAGTATCCTGAGCTCCGATGTTATATATTGCTCGACTAGCTCTTTTTTGCAGAATAAAAATTGTTTTAATAACTACTGCACTGCCGCACAGTAATATGCCGTAAGATAATATACTGTGAAAATAGCTAAAATAAACTAAACGAGTCAGTGTCTACATCAGTCAGTTGTTGAACTTTCCTAATTGTAAAAACAGCAGAGCTAGAGAGTCTACCTGCGAGAGACGATAGGTGAGAATTCCACTGAAGATTTGAGTCGATTGGAATGCCTTAGAAATGTCGTAGAATCCGATGATTTTAGGAGTTCATTATTTAATACTAAATTGATATTTTGCTTCCGCACATTAAGGAGAGCGAAATTAATACATTAGCTTTTTGCATTAAGCACTAGGTTATTAACCGTAAACTAGTGAAGTATACGCGACAGTGCACTATTCATTTCGTCATAATTTGTCAATGTTCTATTCACTTTGAAAATAAGTGAAGTACCATCAGCGAATAATACAATATCGCATAACTCTTTTGCATAAAAACGGAGATCGTTTATGTAAACTAGAAATAGGAATGGGTCTAAAATAGATTCCTGCGGAACCCATACTCAGAAGAGATCCTGAATATTATGTTGACCCTTTGAGTCCTATTACTAAGATAGGAGGCAATGGAGATCAAGAGAAACTCCGCGAGTTCCATAATGATTCAGCTTAAGCAGGAGAATGTCATATTTTACACAGTTGAATGCTTTCGATAAATTACAAAAAACTCCAATTGCATTTTGAGATTTTTTCCATATATGTATACATGTTTAAGAAGTTCGACTTCCGCATTGGTTGTAGACCTCCCTTTTGTAAATCCATACTGCTCATTGTGAAAAAAATTATCTATATTAAAATGTGCTAGTATTGGATCTAATAGTAGCTTTTTAAATATTTTACTTAAAGATGGCAGTATGAATATAGGCCTATAATGGCACGGATCAGTTTTGTCAGCATTTCTAAATAAAGACACTATCTTACTAAATTTCTTTAGTTTAATTTGGTTTCTACTAATTTAACTGATATTCTTTATAAGTCACTAGTATTTTTTTATATTTACACTTTTAAATGCTTTCCTAACCTCATTTGCAGTTACATAATGAAACTTGAGTAATGACATCCCACGTAGTTTTTATTTTATAACTTGAATTCAGAATCTTATTTCTACTATTAATTGCCTTAGCTTGTTTACAGACCCTTTTAAATATTTTAGAAAAACTTCTAACTCAATTATGGAACAATGGGTCATGATTCCACTGCCTCCTATTATATAGGTAGTTCATAAAGCGTTTCCCTACTTTTACGTACACTTACGGTTGCCCAGTTACTAAATTGTAATCTCGAACTTTATTTTACGGATTTTAAAAACATTATTATAAGAATTAAATGAAAATAAAGCATGTTATTATAGCACTCATTTGGATTATCTATTGCAATGTCTCAATGTCAATGTCAATGAATTTATTTCACTGTTAGTCACAGGTCTGTATGTGAATTCTTGCATAGTTGTAGTATTTTTACTATCAATTGAAAATTTAAAACCAAAGTGATCAGAACTTAAATTACTTCTTCTTTTTTTTAATGGCTCCACCAAGAGTGCCTCGCTGATTCTGTTTAGGTCAGTGTTGCATAAAGCAGCTTTTAATTAAAAAAAACATCAAAACACCGGTAAAAGGCTAATGCACAGTTAGTGAACCGTCTTATTTTACGTTTCCGTTTTATTTACAATTACAAAATAAAGCGTTAAAGATAGTGATTATAGGATTATTTTATAAATATATATAAAATTATGTAATATTTTAATAAAACAGGGTTCGGAGATAAGAAATATTGACAAACCTGGGAAATTTTGAAGGAAGCATATCATAAAGAGGTACAATGAGATTTATACAGGAGAAAAAAAGATGTTCTAGAGTGCCTTCAGCCAAGCCACATGAGCAAAGCGAGTGGTCACGAATACATAATTTAGCCAGAAATACTAGGGAGCACACATTTCCTAAGCGAAGGCGAATTATTATAGAAGTGGTTTTGTTGTTAAGGAATTTATATTTAAGGAACCACGGCCTAGATGGTATATTCGGCTGAATGTTACCATAATACTTACTCTTCATTTTTTTATTGTTGCCAGACATTATCCCAATCTTTCATAAAACGTGGACTGACCAAGGAGTATAGGGTTGGAACGAGCGGATGACAATTTTTACCAATTACAGTAGCTTGTTTTGCATAAAAATCTGACAACTAATTGCTAAAAATGCCCATGTGTCCTGGTATCTAGGTTAAAGCTGTTTTGATACCAGCTCTGTTTAATTTATACAAAATTTCTTTGGAATTTAATATTATCGAGGAGTGATGTTTTTGATGGAATGGAAGTTTCTTTAAGTATTATTTCTAAGACTTACGCGAATATTTGACATTTTTAAATTAAACAACTTTACGGATTTTATCGCGGTTTAT
>JAOCPS010538858.1:0-11362 GCA_025505425.1 Graphium colonna
AAACTAATCCTACTAGCCTTGAGCACAGGAGCAGAGTAGCCAGCCTCTTGGATTTATACAAGAAAATATGCGATAAAAGTACACAAGGTACATGACTTTATTCCTCCTATCCGTTTCCATCACTGGATTACTAGGCGTTCGGCAGGATTTCATGGATTTGTTGTCGATGTGCTAAGTACACGAACTATGCCAGCGTCTGTCTTTCTGTCCGAATATAGTGTAGATATCTTCAAGAAAAGAGTAAATATGCTGTTACTGAACGTATACTTACCATCTTAGGCCACATCACTACTTATCATCAGGGGGGACGATGTTCAAACGTTGGCCAGTCTATTATACCAAAAATCACTCCATTATACTCGGTTCTCATAATATCTAATACATACCTCAAAACCGAATAAGTTCTTTCTACTTCGTTTAAAATTTTGGACAATGTTTTATTAACACGAATGTATCAAATTGTTCAGGAATACTAATAGATAAATGGACAAAACTAACAACATCTAAGCTGTTAAAAAAATTATTCAGTGTCTGCTAACTGTCACACTACAGAAAATTCTGGATTGCTCACTTTAAATGTGATTTCTCTTGCTCATTCCCTGATTCTTTTCAGTGATGATTATTAAAATAATTATTTATACATACTGCCAGACTCGTAACACTTTTACAAATAATAACAATAATTACGAATTTGAACGTAGCTCAGATTCATGTGTAAAGCACCTCCCTTCCTTCCTACACTGCTTGTACGACCGCTCTCATGCACGATCACGCAGAAAAAACATACATCAATGTTAGCAGGAACATGCAGAATTCCACACCAGCAAGCAGGTTGTTACCCTCACACTCAATGCACGTTTCGCTTCGACACCGGAGAATCCTCAGGATATTGCCTCTATGAACAGCGTTCGTTAAGTGAACGCTGTGAACTATACCGCCACCTTCTATACATCATTCGTATTGAGTATGTCACCGCTCATAGCACACAGTACTATCAGCAGTGACGTACTCAAGCAAGTTTGTCATTCAACAATGCATGTCTATTATTTTTCTTTTCTTTAATAATTTCTAGTTGTTCCAATATACTCAATCGGACGCCTTTATCACATTTATGTAATACCTCATAGTTATGCTTATTGGACACACTATGTCCACTTTCAAGAAGGTGTTTGGCAAAATGAGATTTCTCTGGATAACCAGTCCTATAGGCAGCGATATGTTCCGATCTGATTGTGTCGAGTCCCGAAGTTACGTCCAGTTTGACCAACGTATACACAATCTCATTCAGGGCGTTATTTACCCTGAATGCGACTTTCATGTCGTTATCCCTCATTATTTTCGAAAATCGTGCAGATACCTCACCCATGTAAGTCAACTGGACTTATAACTAACTACCTTTTAACAGGAGCATTTGCGTACAAAAACTTGACTAAGTCTTTTATATTTTGTTTTTAAAATGCTATTATTTTGCAATCTTATCCATTTGAGTCCGCAATTTTGTAAATTATATTTTGATAATTTTCTTTTCTTAGTGGAATGGAATTAAATCCATGTATGCTACTATGAAAAGCCGCGAGTTTAGCGTCAACTTTGCAGTTTAAATCCATTTTTAGATGATAATGGTATTTTGAGAGTTGGTGGCACACGCCAGTTTAAGCACCACAGTAAAACATTCCATCATCCTCTCAAGTCACAGCACGTTCAGGATCATATAACAACCCTACATGGAGGCCTCCAATTAACTTTATCATACATACGGGACCGATACTAGATTATCAGCGATATAAGAACCGTGAAGCGGCAACTTATCTGAGTGTGAAGTGGCGCCGATTAAGTAATTCAGAAAATCAACAGATTATGGCAGACTTACTATCGGCTAGAGTAACCCCTTCGAAAGCATTCACATTTAAGGCTAACAAAGATCGTGGTATCAAGACTATTTAAGGATACATAGCAGTATACGCATGCATGGCTACAAAGGCGGTACACCTTGAACTGGTTTCTGAATTAGCTAAACCTTGCCGCCTTTTGACGGTTCTGTTCTCGATGCAGATGATCGGGCTACATTTATAGCGATAATGGCAGAAATTTCATTGGCACTAATCGGCTACTAAGAAAAGAATACATGGAATTTATTCAAAATATCAATACAGATTTCTTCAAAAATATAAGCGAACTAAATGCTCAATGGCATTTCAACGCACCTGCATGGCCCAATATCTGTGGAAAACTCCGGTAAAATCAACAACTTTTTGGTTGGAGGACCCATTATGTCAAGACCCAAAGCGGAACCAGAATCTACGTCTCTTACATTGTGATGACAATTAATTCAAATTATGGTTGATGATGTAAATAGATGTTCCATAGAGTCTGTAACGCAAATTTAAGCAAGTACGAAATGACGTCAACCTAAGAACAATGTCGAGGTCAATGACATTACTCTCATCAAACACAAAAACGTTCGACCTGGCAACTGGCCTTATTTTAAGTACTAGATGAAAGATTTTCTGAAAAATACAAGCAAGATTTAAAGAAGATAGCACAAAATGAAAATCATCTCCAAACTTTGCTCCGGAATCAAATTCTTATCTTGGAAATAGAACACAATATTCTCCGGTGCATTGAAGCAGTCATGAACAAACAGCTCGCGATTATAAATAAACATCTTCAAAGCGTGTCATCAAAATTAAATAACGTTACTGTAGATGATCGAAGCAGCATTTACGTCGCGTCCACAGTGTTAACAGTAAGCATTCTATTATCAAATCTTATGCGCATTCAGCACATATTAACCGACACGGTCACAGACTTCAGCCATGGACACACTTAACCTCATCTTTTATCTCCAGAGCACTTAGGTTTCAGATTAAAATTATTTCGGATTAACTACATGGTAGCCTCAAGATATCCGTGAAAAAGTCAAATCTATCAGATTTATATAAGATAATGAAAGCGTAATCGATATTAAACGACGATTACTTAATTATAAGTGTTAATCAAGATCTCACTTGTAAGCAACAATACCTTCGAACTTGACAATATTATCTTAATACCTCAGCAAAGGGGCTCAAATCACATTCGAATAGTATCATCTTCACCCTATATTGCTTACAGCATCCAAAGGGACTCAGCAATATTCTTATCAGACAGTGATCTACAGTTAGACGTTCACAAGTGACAACAAGTTCCAATGCTCTTTAAACAAACCTGTTTATAACTCGCAAATAAAACAATCACTTTGCGACATACATTTTGCAGTGGCACGTGCCAAATTCGCATTGTATACTCTGAGCCAACCACAACGGTAATTAGAAACAGCGGAATCATTGGCATAAGTCAGGGCTGTGCATTGAAATCGGATGATTACCCAATTCATAAGTATACAACTTTTTGCATCGTGTAAAAATACAGCCGAATATCGAAGTCCCAGAGATTTCAGTCCTTAATACTCTTGTCAATACTTGAATACTCGATTTTGAGGAACCAAAGAATCATACACGCAGCCTAGATCAACTGCGAGAACAAATAAATGGACTCAAACAGTAATCATCTACCGAAGCAAGCATGAATGGTGTTCATCACAAATTTTTCGTATACGTAACATTGCCTTTTGACGTGATCAAGATCAACATCACTGGTCTATACTTCGTTTTAAGAAGGAAGTATACTACAACGCCACTTGTGGTGGCGACGACACCAAAGGAGCAGGATATGGGCCCCTTGTCTGTCGAGGCGCGAAGCGTCTCGGTTGCAGTTACATAGTGTATGAGTAGTAGCATCCCAGTGTTATACAATGCGTCCCGTGAGATAAGTCAATCAGTTATTATTTTAGATGAAACGGCCTCGCCTATGGTAGCCCCATTGATCAGTTGACCTTATTTTTTTATGAAAACAAAAAGGACTTAGTAGTGATAATCTTAGTGTTAAATTTAATCAAAAGCGATTTCAAAATCTCTCAAATTGTTTAGATACTAATAATTTATTGTTTCTTGAGATACCAGTATGTACGGTAAACCGGTACATCACTAATAATATGTAATTTTAGCAAACGTAGCATTTGTACACGCTCGGTCGTATGTATCGATTGAGCGATTTTAGCTTAATAAATTGAGTGATTCCACAGCACACATCGCGAATGATTTTATTTAGCATCTTAGCACTCATCATATTACAAGTGTTAGACCTTTAGACTACATTTTTGGTCCTTCGAGCCGGATCCACATAATCAGGGGTGTCATGAGAAAGTATCTCATAGTTTAATTCGAACTCGGTTTAAAAACACAATTTTCGCCAGGACACAACTATACGGTGCGTAACATCTGCATCAATCATCTTATTTTGTGAAATGACTGAATCTAGATATTTATAGTGAAATATTTTCGATACAGCTGATTTATCTGCATAGTAAATAGTGGCTAAATAACTGTTACTATTAAATTTTCATTCTAAATATTCATTCCCAAAATTATTAACTCATAGTCCTTAGTCTTCTAGAGTAGACACCCACGTGTATAAAGATGCCTGAAGTTCGTTAGTTAGTTTTTTTTAATAAACACTATGCTATCCATCCACAGCAGAGGTGCTTGAATATCTTTCGTGATCATGTCCATAATCAAATTAAATAGTAAAGTTCTGAGAGTGAGCCCTGGAGACCTTTCACTTTAACCTTAAATGCTTCACTCAACCCTGCCGGGGTTTTTAATACACTTTGCTATATGTCCTGAATAAGTTGGTCCTTAACTTAGGGTACGTTTAGGGTTAAATAAATTATCCAGTGTAACCGCAAATTTAACTTCGTCTATTTCCATCTCTTTTTCTACGTCTGTGGAAGGACTGTTTAGTGCTATTTTCATGGAATTCAATAATTGGCTGCGATGTTCCTTCTTTGTGAGTTTTTTATAATACTCATACCACATTTCGTGAATATTTTTTAATTATAGGTCAGTAATTATTGGCTCTTACTTCTAATAAATGTCTTGAGATGATTTATTGCGACATTTATACAACTTAAAATTTTTCATGCTAAAATTTTACTTTCTCATTTTTGCTAAAAGCTTTCCCTCGCTATAACCCTTGTCTGTGCAACTATTCTTTTTACTTTTACATTAACTTTATGGTATCTATCCGATGATTCTTGAATCAGAAAATAATATTACACACGTAACATAGGTAAAACATTTTATTAGAAAGAAAAATTGCGGGGAAAGTATAAGATAGGTAGACGCCTAACAAGAGCTTGACTATCGATTGGTTTTAGGAAATATTGAATGTTGATTTTACATATATTTCAAAGTGTCAATCCGACCAAATTTAGTTTTATTGTAAAACAGTTTTTTTTGTAATGGTTCGATATAGTAGAGAAGCATGTAATATAAAATTAATCATGTGAGTTCAAGAAAACCACATTCTATATTCGGTCCAGAATTTGTAAGTTATGCTTTTTACTTTGAAAGAGAACGCAAAATGCTCCTTCATAATGTAAATTACTAGCTCGCCCTGCGGTTTGTAGTGCGGTTTTTTTGATAAACCATCACAAAAACCATCTTATATGTTAAATTACGTAATAAAATATCTGCATATCAAATTTCATCACTGTGTATCCTTTTTTGCGTAAAGGAGTAACAACAACCAAACACTCAAACTTTTACATTTGTAATGTATATGCAATATATAGAAATAATTATATGAGTGATATATAGAAATAATTTAGGCTATCACTTTTTTTTAATTATTTATTTATGTTGTCCAAGTATATTTTTCTTATTCTTGGTGCTTGTATTACTGAAAGCTGTGTATGCCTATAATTAGAAGAGAGGAGAGGTTTAAGATAAAACCGTAATATTTAAAACTTAATCTGCCTATGTTTTGCTGTTGGTCTACCTAATGAATATATAAGTAAATAAATAAACAAACATCTCAATTCGGTAATCCACTGATAACGGTTTGGAATTTAATGTTTTTGTTTACCCGGTTTGGCAGCGATCCACAAAGGCCCAATGTGTAACGCCAGCCGCAACAACAATAACGAAGGTCTTGGAAATAAATAAATTAATTTATCGAGTGGATTCATACCAATGGTGTCGTTACTTAGCATCTCATATATGTATATTATAAATGTAAAAGCTCGTATTTGGATGTTGTTACTCCTTTACGTAAAAATATATAAACAGTGATGAAATTTGATATACAGATATTTTATTAGATAAACATATAACATGGTTTTCAACAAATCTAAAAAATACAGTACACAATGCGGAGGGCAACTAGTATTTTATATTGTAAAGAATCATTTTGCATTCTCCTTCGAACTAAGTAGCGATTACTTATAAGTTCTGGACCTGTTTCTGAATGTGTTTTTTCATTCTTATATGATTAGTGTACATGCTTTACTACTATATTGAACTATTACGAAATAAACTTTTTAACAATTAAATTGAATTTTGGTCGGATTGACGGTCGGATTGAAAACGAATGAGCAGACGGCTCACCTGATGTTAAGTGATCACCGCCGCCCATGAACTCCTGTAACACCAGAGGAGTTACTTCAACTATAAACCAACATAACTTGAAGATAACTTGGTGAAGTAATGTTTTTACCCGACTTAGATTAGTTTCTACGAAAAAATATCATATTTATAATAATATTTTATAGATATGGATATCATGAATTGAAAGGCAAGGAATTCAAGTGAAAAAAGGGAAAGCTGAATATAAAATCAAATGCAAAATAAATGTCGACATTTTAAAACTACAATAATTAAAAAAAGACAATTATATTAGTATATAAATTTCTGAAAGTTATTTTGTTATTATTGTTTTTGTCTCCATTTACTTTCGTAAGCTTAATTCAAGCTGACAAATTCCAATATTTCTTTTGCGTTTTATTAAAAGAAATAAACTAACAAAAACAATGAAAGTAAAATCTTCTGGTAAAAATTGTTAGATAAATGTTTCATGTTTTGACGTGAAAAGTATTTAAAGGTGTAATGACTAATAAGAGGATTATAAAAAAAGAAAATCCATAAACAATACAATACAGATCTTTATCTTCACATTGTACTATTTAAAGTCATATTGACTTCCTTGGAATATTTCGTTTTTAAGGTAGACAAAGACATTTCCCCTTTGAAACAACAGCCGTCAGACATAAGACATCCCGATTTTTACATTCGCTTATTATATTGTAAAGTTTCAAAGACCTAGCTACTGCATGTACATAAAAAGCTCGTCTTAGCTGATGTTTTACTAATAATCAAGAATTTCAGCAGAATCTACGAATTAATTTAAATCAATTAAAAGTGCTTTCTTTGAAAATACTAAAGAAACAGAAATATTCAATTTTAAATTTTGCAAAATGTTTTCATATTTCAACCGACTCCTACAAAGAAGAAGGTTCTCAATTTGCCTGCATGTTTTTTGTGTGTATGTTAGCTGATTTCTTCACCGAACCGATTTTCAAAATTCGTTTTTTATTTAAAAGTATGTAGGTACGAGTAGTCCCATATAATTTTCATGAAAATCCGTCCAAACAAACCGTGAATGTTTTTACACTTGCTTTGTATACTTACTTGTTATACTTTTAAGGTGTTTGTAGATGAAGATTCTTTTAAATTAAAAAAAATTAAAAATCTTTCATATTTAGAACCTTTGATGTGTCCCTGTCTTGAAAACACCACTCTTCTTATTAGCAGTTGACCGAAGCCCGGTCTTCGGAATTTTTTAAGGAAATAGTTTACACTTAAAAATCCTAAATATGAGAGGACAAAGAACGCTTAAGTATATTCTGCCGGCGCAGTGCTGTGTTTTTTTTGTGTGTTCGCCCAGTGCAATGTTTTGTTTATTTTTTTTTAATTGTTTTTTAATTATCCTGAAATTCTATCTCTGATTTGCTTTTTTTTTTGCTAAAGAGCCTTTACTACTAGGCCATGGAGGTTTATGTAAGGACCAAGTAAAAACATCATACGTGAAAACACCAGAGGATAATCGAAAAAAAAATTATAGACTTTGTCATTGTGAGGAATGTTGTAAAGTTTAAACATTCGTCCCATCCCATTCCCTTATAATCATTTAAACGAAGAGCCTATTGATTCATGTTATAAGCATTATAAAAAGTTGAGATATTTAGAACTAATCATTATTGAGTTAATAAAATCTGTAGTCTTAAAAAAATATTTCGGAAACGTGAGAGCTTTAATTCACAGTCGTTATTTTTATGCTGATGGCTTCCTTACATTTTGCTTGGAATAAAAATACTCAGCATTCTTTCTTTATTATTATGGTTATGTCTCCGATGATATTTTGGATTAGATCGAAGAAATTCAACTTTTTTTTATTATTTTAAACAATTTTCTACAAAAGTTTATTGTTAAGATGACATGTGAAATAAATATTAAAAACGTAAAATCAGATTAATCTTTAGGAGTGCCTTACATTAAGTATAGAAATTAAAAGCATTCAATCTATAGGTAGTTCTTGAAAAAAGGCAAACAGGTTTCTTTGTCAAATAAACTACACTATGTTTTGGCACCATGGCAATTAATACATTGGACAAATATACTTATTTATTTACCCTTGTCGTTTTTTGTTGCGGTAGCTCTAATACATGGTGCCAGATTAGGGAAATTATTTAACTGACTCATTTTATAATATAAAAAACGAACAGAATTTTTTTTTCATAATATTCATAAACGACATTAAACTTGACAAATTCCAACCATGTAATTTTTCGAATTACATTATTTCATCAACGATGGTAAACTTGCATGTACCTAAAGAAGCGCTGGTTTCTGACCACCGTGCCAAATACTCGATTAATATTATAATCTTAAATATTTCTTAACTTTTTTTAACTCCGCTAGCGGGTGTAAAAAATAAAATAAATTGATTTTTCAGTTCATAAAATTGAAATTTCCGTAAAAACTATGATTTTAAATTGGTGACGTCGAGGAGTACCTGTTATTTTTTTAAAACAACAGAGAATACAATCTTCGTCTAACCACCGACTTCTTTTAAGATAAATATTAAAAAAAAACTCTTTCAACCGACGGTATTTATTATAAACTTTGTGTTCTTGAATTCTATTTGATAATATTGTTTGTCCAACATAAAAAAACACATTTAAATATAAGGTTGGTGCGTAACCTTTTTTTATTACATGGATGTTTCACAGAGATTTTAGTATAAGGCGTTTGTTTTTTCTGATATTAAGATAATCACAAAATAAATATTACTTATAGAGGGCAGTTGTAGTGTTGACAATTATTGTGATTAAATGACTCAATTCGATGGATTAGTACCATTTACATGATATATCTTTTGAAATGCTGATTCCTCAGGTCCATGCCAATAAATGTATTCATTAAAACTATACAAAAACTAAACTATAAGAACTGCACTTACTAAATAATATTATATTAATACTATCGCTTATGAGCCAAAACACCCTGATTTACAAATTAATTAAACAGACTGGTAATTATTTCGTGTTTTAAACATTAAAAGCACTGTAAGAATTCTGATACTTTACTAAGAGTTAGTTTATGAAAAGAACTTCAATTCGGAAGCATAATTTATTATGATTTGACATTAAAATTGTCTTTATATAAAAAAATGCTATATTTATATATTTTTATTATTATGTTGTTTTTGGTCCTTATCCCATTATCCTATTTTATTTTTGTTAAGCTAAATTTTATTTCGTTACACGATCACCTGATTCCAGAACAATTTTAAGGATAATCTTCATGCGCATATATAAATATGACTTAAAAGATATATTTTAAACGATTATAATTTTCATATTATATCATAAAAACCAAACCTTAACCGCCTCCGTAGCTTAGTGGGTGCTTACTTTACAAACCGGAGGTCGCGGGTTCGAACCCCGCGGGGGACAACGACTTTGTGTTGTTGTTTCTTGGTTAGGTTAGGCCAATGCGGGCTGATCACCCGATTGCCTGAAAGGAAAGATGATTCATGCGTCAGATGGATATGTAAAAAGTTGGTCCCGGTTGCCAAAAACATCTTTCGTAGTCGTTTCAGGATGTCAGTGCCTTCAAATATCCTGACACATAATCCATCCTTCAAATTCAGTTTATCCCTTTGGGTTGCAGAGGTCGGATGCCAGTCGCTCTGTGTAAATAACTGAAACTAAGGTAATATTTGGGTGGATTAGAAGCCGACCCCAAGTAACTTCGGAAAAGGCCAGGAGGAAGAAGATCCAAAGAACCACAATGCTTGGCATAACAATACAAATGATTCCAAACAAAGAGTTATTATTATTATTATATATTAATTAACAAATATTTCAGAAGATAATGATGGTATCAGGGCATAATTTTGCGACATCAAGAGATTTTATAAAACAAAATTCATAAATAAATGTAAAAATTCTTTTTTTCTTATTTAAAAGCAACAATGTGCAAACACAAATACTTCAGTTGAAGCGGATAGTAAAAGCTACAAGTACCACATAAAGATCCAGGTCGAGGCAGTTTTCCGCGCTCTTCCGTACTTTCTTCGACTGTAAAAAGTGTATCCGAAGGCGTAACAACTGCTTAACTGCAAATTATCACATCAATAGAAAGGTGTTTAAATATAAAACTAACCTTACTTACACTCGCATTAGTATAACAAAAAATAAGACTATAGCATTTAGATCATTACTTTATTTACTATTGAAAAATAGTTGATTTCAACTTCTAATAGTATTATTGAAGTTTACAGTTTAAAAGTAAAGTTTTTATTGTTACAACGTTTGAAAGTCAATTTTTAGTTTATCTTCCTCATTGGCCAAACACATTTTGTTTGTAGCGGTTTTGTTAAAGCAACTAAAATATTAAATCATACATTTAACAACAGTTTGGGGCAACTTAGACGCCGCAAGTTTTATTAACATTAATAAATTTAATTTCCACGGTAATTAGTTTAAATTTAAACCTTTCAAATCTGCCGAAAGAGTTAAATTATTGAAACTAGTACACTAAAAATTATTAAAATATTATGGAAAATATTCACGGAAGGAAGCAAACTAATTTATAATAATAAAATGTATCAATCATAAAATATAAAATCTCTGGACAATCATCTTACTTTTCGAGACTTACAATGCCTATGAAGTTTTAATCTTGTTAACATTTTTTACTAAATATATTTTGAAATGAAAATAAAATCTTGAATAAATTATATAAATCTTACCCAACATCTTATCTCAAGAACACTATGCATCTAAATGTATGCAAATACGCTTTAATAATACCGCCAGACTGTTTTAAATATGTTGATTAACATTTTTGTTTTTGAGACTTACGCGAATATTAGACATTTTTAAATAATACAACTTTACGGATTTTATCGCGGTTTA
>JAOCPS010538969.1:0-11362 GCA_025505425.1 Graphium colonna
TAAATCACTATCGATCTTCAAAAATCTAGTCAGGGAACACTATTTAACACTAACCCTGTAACCATTGTCATAATTTGCAATGTCATATTATTTACGTATATATATACATACATCAGTAGTGTCCAAATAAGTTTGAATGATATGTTGTATGTTATTTTTGTACGCATTGTTTGTATAATATGTTCATATTTATTATTATAATATCCAATAAGGTTGCCTGGAAGAGATCGCTATAAGCGATAAGGCTGCCTGTTGCATTGCCTTTGTTGTAAAATTATTGTACATACTAGTAATTTTGATGATCAATAAAGAGTTATTTATCGATCTATCTATTATCGCTATAGTGACTTGAATATTTGATTATATTCGGCTTCATAATTTATAGACAATAAGTGCCTATTTTTTTAAAATAAGTAAATATGTAATAGTGTTGGCACCCCACACTTATTGTCTAAGTAATAAACAGATTTTTACTGCTTTTTGTTTTAATTAAGACTTTTGATTAAGACTACCAAGAAAGTCTTAATTGTAGTTTAATTGCTTAGATAATAATGTAAAATCATATATATTACGTTATTATTTATGCTAATTATTCTTTTTAGTGCTTATTTTAAAGATTTTTTTGCTTGGCTTTCGCCTTATATGCGATGACGGCTTTTATGAGTTCATACTAAATCATATTGCATCAGTCAAAATTAGGACAATCATTATTTAGTTTCGTCCTATTTTTAAAATAATATAATAATGTTATCGTTTATTTCGTATTTAAAATATTACTTCACACGTTTCCTAAAAAAAACATGTAAACTTCACATGGACGAATATGTCTTTGTTCGCCCATGTTGCAGTTAAAGTGTTAACTTTCTTTTTCTAAATTTTCTGAATGCAACAAATATTTTCCTTTGAGATTTTTTCGCATATGTAGCATAACATTTTATGATCACCTCTCGCATCGCTACGTTCCTGTTTTACCGCCACTCACAATTGTGTTGGGTCTTCGCCGCTTTGCTAGTGTAGGGGCGGTGAAACGTATTCTAGTTGCGTTGTTCTGATGCTGGTTCGTGGATCATTCCAGGGTTCGACGTCCGGGTTTGTTGACATTGACGTCTGGATTCAACGTCCGGGTTTAACATCTAGATTCAACCTTTACCTTTGACACTACGCGTTTACGTCACGCTTCGATCGCCTCTTAGCAACGACAAGCCTGCTCCTGGCCACTCCGGGGACGCTGACGGGTCCAGGTCTGACTCCGCTACCTTCGTTAGGCACGTCCATGGAAGGCGTCGGCCGTCCCGCGAAAGCCAGGGCAGTACCGAACCGTGTTGTTAAATATTGAGTCTAAGACCTTGCGTCGGAATTTCGAATCCGCGCCTAGCTAGGGCTCTTTTGTATCCAGCTGGGCTTACTTTTAATAAATTATCTTTTTGTAAAATCAATTCCTTTTTATTTTTATTTTATTTCCAGAGTTAGTCTTTTTGTTCGGACCTTTTTGGTCGCCGTACGGCCAAAAAGCTAGCCGCGACACACTTTCAGTAGAAAACATAATATAGTAAATAAGTGTTACTACCCGAATAACGTAGTAATGAAACGAGTTAGTGCAGTGAAGAATCTTGGAATAACGATTGACTCCAAGCTTTTAATATCAAATCATGTCACGTGTATTAAAAAAAACATATCTAAACCTAGCCTTCATAGCCTAATGGGCGCCCTCTTTGCAAATCGGATCTCGTGGGTTTGAACGGAACTTCAAAGAGTATTTGAGTTGACGTGAGCTACTGTATTTTTACGGGAAGTAAACATATCAGTAACATCATATATAAAGAAACATCGTAATAAGCAAGACGATTGTATATTTACCCTTTGCCTAAATGTACACCATAATGAAGCGCACACAAAATATTTTCGTGGCGAACTACGCGCATACCATGACATGTAACGATTAACCGGCTTATAAAAAATGAACTAAAGATAATGGTTCCGTTAAACACTTAAAAAATTAAAGGTTAATCCCTTACCTAAAATGTTAACTTTGTAATGTAACGAATAAGGGATAAACAGTCAGATTCCCAGTTGGGCAATTAGCGGACTGAAACTGCATTAAAATCTAACATAAGATTTTCTTTCTTATGAAGCTTGTTGAAGTGTTGTTCTAACGTAAAGGCATAGGCAAAATATAATCAAATTTTTTAAAAGCTCCTAACAATCGCAACTATTATAAGAATAATAATTAAAAGGGTTCTTGTAGACATCAAAACATAACGAAACTTTACAATCGGCGCCCCGTCTTTCAAATGCTGTTTATGCACGATATACTTAGTTTAGAATTGACAGCCCAAAGCTAACATTACTCTATGTTTTACTTAATAGAACAACCAAATTAACTAGTCCTCATATTAACTACGCTCAAAACTTAGTACTACTCCAATCACTTGACAATTGTAATAAAAAAAATCATGACTTGAGATTCTTTTCAAAAGAACATAATGATTATAATAAATAATATTATATAAGCACTTTTCATCACCACACACATCTTGCATTAAGACCTTTCCCCACCAAGACTTAGAGAGAAAGACGGTGAAGGCGCACACACGCACATGTGCGTGCACACACACATATACGTGCAAACGCACACGCACACGCCAGTTTTCTTGTATCAGTTGTCCGCGTGTTGGATGCATGTATTCAAAGAATTTTTTGGCATTTTGCAGGAATCAGGTTTGGGGTTTCAAACTACCAAATTACGAAATAATCGTGAGACACCACGTGGTCGATGACTGTCCTGACGACTTGGCTATTGCTTGGAATCGCTTAACTGTATGGTCTAAGAATCTGTTATTGTCACTATGATTTAAT
Source organism: Graphium colonna (assembly GCA_025505425.1). Taxonomy (NCBI): domain Eukaryota; kingdom Metazoa; phylum Arthropoda; class Insecta; order Lepidoptera; family Papilionidae; genus Graphium; species Graphium colonna. The sequence continues at coordinate 2,857 of JAOCPS010538969.1, forward strand.
ATGTAAGATTAAATTACACTCTTATATGCTGTTGGTTCCATGTTATTAAATAAATATATAAATATTGCGTACACATCTACAAATATTTCAACTCATATATACTAAACAAGGTGTGCATACATACATTAAGTACTTCACATAGATATTTGTAATTGCACGAAGTAAGTAAACCTTAGTAAAAGAATATAAATTTGGCGTGTATAAAATAATCTATTAAAAATAATACAATTAAAAATTTAAAATGGATAGATATCTTGCTGATAGATATCTTTCTGTAATAAAAAAGAAATCACCTTTTTATAAAAAAGACTTGGCATCTTTCAAATGCGTTCGGAAACCATTTCATAAAATATTCCACGGACGCAAATCATTCTTATCATGATCTCAGGAAATCCGTTTGGAACTCAAGAGATTCGTCAAAGGAATTTTGCAATCTATATTTGCGTGAAAATTTTGTACGTATCGTGTGAAATATAATTCTTACAGCGTGTAAAAAAAAAATAATACGAACCCTTGCAATATTTTTTTAATAACAACAACAACTTACAGCGGACAATAAGTTGATTATATTTGATAAAATAGAAACACCTGAACTGAGAACCCTCCTGCTTTTGGAAGTTGGTCATATATCATGCATAAAGCTCTGTACCGACTTATTATTAAGATAAATGACAAAATTTCTTCTAATAGTAAGTCCTCTTATACTATTCTATTTATTAAAACGTTCTTACAGTTACACACTCACAAGTACTTTTGTAAAGGCTCATTTATTGTCTCCAAACCATGATCTGGTAGAGATGTACACAATTAGGTAATTTGCTTGTTTTGTGCTTGGCAAATGAAACAAATTTGAAATACTTTATCTTTATTACTTATTGTGAATATATTTTGTAATTAGCTTATCTGTAATTTCTTTATTCTTCTATGTATGAATATGACACAGGTATTGGTGGACAAAAATATTATAAAATTATAAAAAGGTTTAAAGCATGGTATATTAAAACTCACTATGAATTCTGTATGTTCTAGATAGCACTTATTGACAGAATTACAACATCTGATATAATGCACGTAAACTCTTAGATATCTTCTTAAAAAACAGGAAAGAAAAGAGATTCTGAATGCGTGATTTAATATAACTGTAGAAAATGATTTCAGTAAATACATAACAATTAAGAAAATATCAAATCAACAATCTCTTACGTCTCTGTAGTAAAAATTCTTTAAACATTGCTACATATGTACTAATATCGTAGATAAGTAAGTAAGTATCTTTGAATGACTATAAATCAATAATATAAAACGGAGCAATAAACTTAGATGTGATTTGATAGAACGGTTGTTTATAAGCTGGTTTAACGTATATGCAGGATATTAAAGAAATACAGAATACATATATTTATGGAGGTGAAATCACTGGCATCAGTAAGCAGTATGTAGCACTAAATTTAAGTTAATGACATCAGAAAAAAATACAATCATAACAATGAATATCTGGAGGGGGGCAAAAAAGTTATATCGTAAGTAATTTTTGTCATAACACATTATTTACGATTCTCTTTTGATGATTGACACAAATAGGACTCACACTACAAAAATGTCACAACCACAAATTTGAATTAATTTACAAACCAAAATAGGTCGCAAGTTACTTTGTGCGAAGATTAATTGAAATAATGCCCTATTAATAGAATTGCCTTTAATAAAATCCTTGGCACGAAAGCCGAATTTAGTTCATCATTTTGCTTAGAAATATTCATACTGATATGTTTTACTTGCTTTTTAGAAAGTATAATTATATAAAGGAAGCAATATACTACTCATAAGGGAACCCAAAGACAATTTTATTAATAATAATATAGTCTTTATTTCAGATAAACGAATTACAATATTTTAAATTCAATATGGTTTATTTAGTATCGACAACTGGATTAGTTTATCTGTTTGCCTGGTAGGTAAAGGCCTTCTCCAATTTTTACCAGTTTATTCTATTTTTCCCCACTCTGCACCCGCTATCGCCTTTATTTCATCCTCCCATCTTTTGAATTGCCTGCCTCGTTTCCTTTTCTTGTCTCTAGAATGCCAGTAAATAATAGTTTTAGTCCTTTTATCATGACCACGAAGTATATATCCCGTCCATCTCTATTTGTGTTTTTTAATAATATGTGTTACATTTTCCATCTTTGTCAATTTTTTAATACCTAAATTTTGGCCTTTGGCCTTACCTAAATCCATTGACCTTTGACATATTTCTAGTTTTCTCTTAAGTGTTTTCGTGAGTGCCCATGTTTGACATCCGCATGTTAAGACTGGAAGTAAACAAGTGTTACAAAATTTTCTTTTTATTTTTAAGTTCACTTCTTTGTTCTTTATTATTTCTTTAAACTACCAGTACCTTTTCCATGAATAGCCATTCTACTTTTTACCTCTTTCTTTGTTAAGTTCTTAAATGACACAATGCAAGAGCCCTAGATATGTGTATTCCTACATATTCAATTATATATTATTTATACATGTTCAATTTTGGTTTTTATTATATAGATGGTTTCTTCAATTCTGTTAGTCATAAGCTTTGTTTTACTAAGCTTTATATCAAGACCTATATTCGAACTCTCGTTTTCAAGGTCCTTAATCATTTTAGACAGGTCTTTATGAGTAGAGGATAGGATTACAACATCATCAGCAAATTTTAGATGAGTTTATGACTCGAAAATAACGTTGTTCTACTCCTTGTCGTTTAAAGGCATGCCACATAGTTTTAATAATTTTTGAGAACTACTTCTCTTGGGAGTATGGATGGAACTTTCGCACAATCTGGTAAATCTGTTCTTTGTATTATATTTTGCCTTGAATACAAATTGCGGTAAAACACGTCACTGCAGCAACAATATCTCGTCTTATTGTTACTATTTTTTCTGTGTTATTTTGAACCTTGGGTATCTATTCTATTTTGCCTGATAATCGTTTAAATGCTTTTTTTATACCACCAGTCCTGGTGATGGGTTTCTCTAATAAGTCTATCTTTATAGACAAATTTACAGACAAAATCGGAAAGCCGCATTGAATTTTATTTTTTATGTAAAGGCAGACAAACGAGCAGACAGTTCACCTGATGGTTAGTGATTCCGTCGCCCATAGACACATGCAACATCGGGAGAGTTGCGAGTGCATTGTCAACCAGGAATATTGGATACAATAGGTTTATTGGATAGGATGGGTCGGGATTAAGGATTTGGAGGTGATAGTATTGAGAAAAAAAAGGATAGACATGGCCATCCGTCATCCCCAAAAGTCATGCATACTTTATTTTATGCCGACTTTATAAAGGGCGGTGGTACTTCCTCGGTCGAGCGTGGCCGTAGTAGTGCAGCAAAAGCTGTGAAAGGATGTTATGCCCTACCACCACCATATTTGATTTGTTTACTAATTTCCGCGATTTGTTTTCTTATTTGTTGTGATTTGGCTGTCAATTTTAAAAGATGAGATCTTTCTTCTAAATGTTTTGGTGTAGTCGCAGAGAAGATTACCTTCTCTTTTTTGTCTGCGTTGATTCTAGTTGAAATATTGAGAATACTTGATAATTTGTCATATTTTTCTTAAACGTTGTATTTTTTTGTTATTTCGTTAAAGTTATTGAAGTGCCTTTCTACGTTTTCAATTATAACATCATTTTGACTTAGCTTAGGTAGTGCTTTGAAGGTTCGTCGGGATTTATTGAGATGTTTAAGTATCATGTTTGGTCTAAGCATCCTGTTATTGGTGTTATAGTTCAAATTTTTTATAACTTTACAATCATGAAAAACATTATTTTTGTTGCTTGATATATAATCGATTTCAGTTTTGTATTTTCCACCAGGCGATATCCATGTTCAACGATTGTTTTTTCGACTTTTATATGTTGTTTTTTTTTAATATTGTCAAATTATATTCGTATGCTGTTCAATCAGTTTTTTTCCGTTTCTTGTTCGTTTATCATAGCAATACAGTCACAATATGAGATCTTCTCCTGGTTTGCTATCTCCCAATTGAGCATTGAAGTCTCACATAACAATAAGATTATTATGCGTATGTGTTTCCAAAGCATGGCTTAGACCTGAGCAGAACATCTATATTAGTGTTACTGCTTTGCTCTGTGGGGGAGTAGATTTGTAATATCGATCAGTTTTCTCTACCTAATTTCAAATTTAATATCGCAATACGATCTGAAATACCAATTATTTCTTCTACGTTTTTTTCGCATTTTATTTTTTATAAGAAAACCTACGCTATGTTTGCCAGGGATTTCGCCTGTATAGTAGAAGAAAACATTTTGTGCTTTTCTATTTTTTCCCCATGTCAACGCACTTCACTTACACCAATTATGTTCCATTTTACATTTTCAGAACTATCGTCAACTCTTGCAAGCTTTCTTCCGTCCTCAGTGAGAGTGTGTTATAAGAAATATGTGGATTATATCTTTCTTAGTTCTTTTTGATACTATCGATTGGGTTTCTGTCTTAGTGTTTAAATCTTGGGGCTTTGCGAAGAAGTTTTTATTATATGTTATTGGAGGGTATTGGTCTTTATTTCCCACGGTGACCAGCCGTCTTGGGGAAATGGTGACTTTGTTAGTTTTTTGTTTATGTGTAGAAATATTATTGTTTGTGCTCTGGTTCCCGAGTTTTAGGCGTTTTTTGTTTCCGATATTTTCTTAAATTTTCTTGATACTTGCTGTTTGGGCTGGTTAGGTGATCGAACAGGTGATTCTGTGTCGTCTCTTTTTCGCTTTGTTGAATTATCTTCTTTCCGATCTTTCACTATCAATTTATCTTTCTTAATAAATGCTATTTTTCCCGTTTCCCGTTCTTGTAATAGTTGTGATAATAATTATTTTCTTCTCTCTAAAACTTCTTTTGAGAAATCTTCTTTTATTGTAAGGTTAGTTTTAGTTTTATTGCGAAGGATAAGATATCTCTTCCAAATTGAGACAAGCTTACTAATTGGGTAACCATAATAAACCATATCGCCCTCTATTGGCAACATGGTTTATAATTGTCACCCAGCTAATATGCATAGTTGATGTCGGAAACTTCTGCATCGATTTATAATTATTTTTTTATTATTTTTGAGACAAATGCTATCGACGAGTCAGCCCTATCTGTTGCATTCTCAAGACCGAAAAATATTAAATTGTTTTTTGATCTATTTTACTCTGCATGTGTTCACCTTTAAGTTTAAGTTGTTTGTATTCTTCTAAAATCGTTGAAATACATTCATTTATGTTGTCAAGTACACCCTTCGTAACGCTTTCTGTGATCATTTTTGTTTCCAATGTTGTTTCTCCTTTTATTTTTTCACCAATCTATGTTAGTAGTAAATCCATTTGCTTATCCTTGTTTAAGGTTAATTTCATGGCGGCGGTAACACTAAATTATAACTTATATTGTTCTTGATGTTGGAAGTAGCGGAATAAGCCGAATTATTCGAATGGCTTAGTAATGTTGGTATTAAGGATAATTTTCGATGAATGGCAGCACGAATACCGTATCGTTATTATTATTCGTTTTGTTTACGAAAATTTCTCGGATCTTTAATTTAAACTTTTAATACACAAATTTTACTTATTAGGCTAAAGAAATCAAATAAATAGAAATTTAATCTCAAAAAGTGTTACAAAGTTAGGTTGGTCTCGAACTCCATCCTCTTTGATTGCCGGTACCGACTGATACGTTTGCCACTGAGCTATTAGTTTCGTGATTCATGAAATATTCAAATTTCCCGTCTTATTAGCCAAGTACTAGTTTTAACTTGTACGAAGACGGTAATCCTTTGTACTTTTACGGACGTTTTATAGAATATCGACACTACTAGTCCAAAGAACGATTAGATATTGGAAATTTTCAATTTCTTTCTTGTTTGCACGCTAATATATCACTTTAAACACTATATCTCAATAAGAGTTTTGTTAACATGGTAATGCTGCTGCTGCACTTTTTTCTGCATGTAAAATCTTGCACTGTTCACACAACGCACAATAGACTTTATGCATGTATTTTAAGCTAATTTAATGAATTCACTTGTAAAAACAATCCTACAGCTTGCTTACACTTTAGTTTACTTCCTTAATTTTGGTATTTTGGTTTTTAAACGATTATCAATTTTTAAATGAATTTAATATACGGAGGAGTTGTGTACACTTCCTAGTAGCGCGCGCGAGAGTGAAAGACAATTTTACCGGTACGTACATTGTATCATTATTTTTTTTAGATTGTACAATATGTATTGCAAAATGTAAAATCTCCTTATATCAATGTATTTGTCTCAAACGTAAATGTAACATTCGAGACAAATACATTTGATTCTTACATCACCTAGATTATTACCCGATGAAAAAAATTAGGTAGTTTATATTTTTTAATAAAGAGACATCTAATCATCTTAAAGAAAAATCTAAGATTAATGATTAATATCGATTAAACATTATGTATATCGACTAATATATCGCATATCGGTCTCAGAAAGTTCTTGTTAAATAGAATCGTTATGTCTTTCAAAATACCTTTGGCACTGTAAACACAGACGTCCGTACTCTTGGATTTTTTTATTCTACAAATGTACTTAAAACTATTTGCATTTTGGGCTGATCATCCGATTACCTGAAAAGAAAGATGTTCCATGCATCTAAGAGGCATGTAAAGAGTCAGTTACGACTATCAAGAATAACTTTGATAGTTGCTAAGGTACAAAAACAACGTCAACGTATTGTCGTCAACTTCTGAACGTAAGCCTCCTCCAAGGTGCCCCGACTATCCCGGTCTTGAGCAGCCCTCATCCATTCGCTACCCACTACCTGTTTCTAGTTGTCAGTCCATCTTGCTGCAAGACGATCTACACTACGTTTGCCTGAACGCGACGTTGAGGAATTTCAGGACTTGAAATAGCCTGACAAAAATCTTTTCTTGGAATACAGTTTAGCCCTTTGGGTTGTGGAGGCCAGTAGCTCTATGTAAAAGCTGATATTCAGGCAATATCCGACCGTCGAAGCTGACCCCAAGGGATTTGAAAATAAGGCTAAGAGAAGGGGAAGGAGTAGGATATACAATTTTTTTCTATATCTCAATTCTAACATTTTTAATTAAAGTGCTAAAAAAGCTTATAACCCATTACTAGGTTGATTTAATAGGAAAATTTATGATTTTTAGGAAAAACGATGGCAAGTAACACGATTGAGCAACAATTACGTACTGATCATTAGTACCAACATATACCAATGTACAAATACATATTTAAAGTATCTGTCTATGTCAGCAGAATAATAATGTCAACATAGTAGTATTCTACCGTGATGACATTATTATTCCGCTGACATGCTCTTAAGCAGTTGCACTTTGACTTTTCTTTTAAAATCATTGATATTTTTAGCTTTCCCGATTTCGAGAGTAGCGAATTACTGAACTAAAATAGGGAACCTCTGGACTACTTTTCTACGTTCAGAAGGGTGTCAAAAAGAGAGACCAACTATCCCCTTAAGTATTTACCAGCACCCTGGAGGAAGTCTTTAGAGGACTTTCCATCGATTGGAGGGCTAGGGCATGGATCTAAGCTAAAGAAAGCTCACCAATCTCCGCTTTGCCGAAGATATAATTCTGTTGTCATCTTCAGCACATGCACTGAATATATGGGCAAACAATACGGGATTTAAACAATGCAAGTTTTGAGGTTAGACTGGAAAATAATCAGACAAAAACCAAAATAATATCTTACAACACCCACTATGCAGTTAAAGTGGACGAAAAGAGAATAGAATATGTTCACTAGTATATCGACCTTGGCCAAATAGTCTCAAAAACAACAGATAAATATAAAATAGATGTACAAAGGGGAGCTTAACCCCAGTAGGAGTTCTTTTCCAGCAAGCCTTGAACAGATGTCAAGAGAGAATTATTACACAACATAAGGTCCTTCCAGGTGCGACAAGATAGAAAAGTTACAGAACTTACTTAGGGATAGCTATTAGTCCATGAAGTACTATTTAAAAGGTGACGTTCCACTAGCGCGAGACTGGAGCTCAAACTTAGTTTTTGTCTGAAGCACAATAGTTGAAACTTAGAATTTGTCAGCGCGTTGTGTAGCGCAGCATGATGTTGGGTTTTAATCTTATTGACAGTAGAATTTGCGTATACCATTTGTGGTAAGAACAGCTGCCCGGCTAAAGCCGGATTGGGCAGGCCATGTTACCCGTTTACCGTGCGACAAGGACATGGACAAAGTCTACCACCCAATGGCTGCCGGCAACAAAATATCAACGCGGCAGACCGCGCAAATGACGAGATTGGTTGAGCTCAGTTGTTAGCTATTAGATCAAGAAAGTCAAACATAGGAAGGCATGGCAATGGAGGAGAAAGGCCTAAGCCCAGCCGTAGGACAGTAATGGTTGATTCCGATTTAGATTAGAATAGGAACAAGGGTATTAAAAAATAATAAAAAACAACAAACACTAATACATTGTTTTATGTATCTGTACTAA
>JAOCPS010539078.1:0-11361 GCA_025505425.1 Graphium colonna
GTGGTACTTCCCCGGACGAGCGTGGCCTTAAAAGTGCAGCAAAAGCTGTGAAAGGATGTTATGCTCTACCACCTTAGTATACATTACAAAACATATAATATATTAAATTTACGTCTCACAGTGTTAGCCGCCATACACCTCCAAAACGGCTTGGCCGATTTTTATGAAATTTTATATCAATAATCAGTAGGTCTGAGAATCGTTCGTAATCTTTTTTCATGTTCCAAGTGAAAAGGATGGTTCATCCAAAACTTTTTTTTAATCAATTAACACTTTTTTATTTGTTTGTGATGTGACATTAATAAATATATACAAACCAATATTTTCACCCTTTTATTTTTAATAGGCATATTAATAATTTAATAATTTTAAAGCTGATAAAAATCTGAATTTCACAACTGGAAGGCTAAACATTTGCCGGGTCAGCTAGTTAGATATAATTTTTTTTTTTTATGGTAAGGAAAACAAACGAGCAGACGCTTCACCTGATGGTAAGCGATCGCCCATAGACACTCGTAACATTGAGTCGCGAGTGCCTTATCAACCTGGGAAATTGGATTGAATAGGTTTATTGGATAGGATGGGTCGGGAAAAAAGGGTAGACATAGCCATCCGGCATCCCCAAAAGTCGATCATAATTTATTTTATGTTGAGTTTATAATGGGCGGTGGTACTTCCCCGGGTGAGCACGGCCGTAGAAGTGCAGCAAACGCTGTGAAAATATGTTATGCTCTACCACCTCAGAGATTAATGTAACTGCACTCATTGCCCTCGGTGGCGGATTAAATGTTAACGGCGCCCTAGGTCAGCACCTTATCGGCGCCCCTTTCTTTCTGAAAAAACTTTTACCCTTAATTATATACCCCTTGGCACGTACCTAGTTTGCCTAAAGGATAATCCGCCACTGATTGACCTGCTCGAGTGAGATATTACCACTGTATCACACACAAAGCCAATAAAAAATTAAGAATGGCTAGTCCGTGAAGTTGCCGAGTGACAACTCCCGATCCTCTCCACTACTTTTCCTTCTTCCCCAATATGCTCATATATCATATCGTTCTCTCTATTTTCTGCATTAAAAAGTCTTCACATATTGATTTTCATTAGACATCAGGCAAATAAAGTAAAAAGAACCAATGATTTCCATTTACCATTCTTCGTCTCCTTCCTCCAAGCCTTTTCCCAAGTTACTTTGGGTTGGCTCCTAATTCATCCGAATATACCTGAATTTTAGTTTGTACGCAGAATGAATGGCATCTGACCTCTGCAGCCCAAAGGGATATACTCCCTTTGGGCTGCAGAGGTCAGATGCCATTGCATTCAGATGCGAATTCGAAGGATCCATTTGTTGTCAGTATATTTGAAGGCACTGACACCCCATTTATCATTAAGAGAGTTAAATACATTGAAATTCTTGTTACCTTTTTTTAACGAAAATTTTATGTCAAATGCTAAACAGCATCGATTGATAAATATATGATAAGAAAAATTTACAATCACCGATTTCAATCGACACAGATTTAAAGCTTTTAGCCTTCTTTTTATCTGAACTAACTTTAAAAACACTATGGCACTACTATCCTAAAATAACCTCTATATACAAATTATTTATTAAGAAATCTTTAAGAAATCTCTTGGAATACCTTTTATACAAATCGAGTTAAAAGACTACTCACAATAATTAGAATTAACAATAATTAATTTTTAAGTATATAGACACATGCTAGATGACTTAGTATGTAAAAATGTACTTCTAGTTATGTTTATTTTTTATATATATGTTATTTCGTTTTTATCACAAAATTACGTACATTCATCTTTTTAGTCATGTGCACTTTATATTTTATTCTAAGCAAAATGTGGTTTTTATTTTTTCCTCATACTATTCCTGAGCGTTTGTTTTTACCTCATTGTGTTTTTGTTTGTGTTCACTGTTCGCTGCTAGTTTTATTCCCAGGTATGTTATGTATTATATAGTTTTTTTTTATTTTATTTTCAATGCTTTTTATTATTTTTTATCTGTTTTTTTATTATTATAAGCTTTTTGTTTATTTTCTTTTATATCAACACCGATTACAGTGCGCAAATGAACATTTTCAGATTGAGAATTTGGAGGACCTCCTCAAGGAGAAAGATAACCAAGTAGACATGGCCCGGGCTAGATTAAACGCTATGCAGGCACATCATTGCTCTTCTGAAGGAGCTCTATCATCCTTAGAAGAGGTGATCGGTGACAAAGAGAAGCAAATACAACAACTAAGAGAGCAAAGAGATCGGGCTGAACATGAAAAGAACGAAGAAAGAGAGCTACACGAAAGAGAGATAGCTGAATACAAGATGAAGCTTCACGCCTTAGAGAGCGAAGTCGAAAAACTCGGAGCAAGACTCGAAAGGGCACAAGCAGAGAAAGACCGCCTTGAAGCTAAGCTAGAAAGCTCGCAATCTGAGTTGGGTAAATCGAAAGCTGAACTCGACAAAGCTGCCAGTGAAGTGGGCAGATCAGGTGCTGATTGGGAAGCGGCTAAACAGCGTCTAGCACGGCTTGAATTAGAAAACGAGCGACTCAAACACGAACTTGAAAGGTCTCAGACAACTTTCGGCAGGAGTACTTTAACTACTTCTCAAGAGCTGGATAGAGTTCAGGAGAAAGCTGATAAATCCGCTGCGGAGTTAAGGAGAACTCTAGCAGAGCTCAGAGTAACTCAGGCTGACGCTGAAAGAGCTAGGTCTGAAGCAAGCGGGTTACAGGATAAATTAGAGAAGTCCCAGGGCGAGGTCTACCGTCTTAAGGCAAAATTGGAAAATGCACAAACCGAACAGGACAGCCTGAAGGAGGAATATGATCGGTAAGTGTATAGGGTACAATTTTAATATTTTTGCAATTAATTACAAAAAATCGACTTAGTCAGCTTTAGAGACATTTTTTTCTGTTACTTTGATTTTATCGAAAATTTTATGGTACTACTTTGATATTTATTTAATATAATAAGAGGTTTTTTTTTTAAATTGGTACATAAATGACGTAATTCCGAGCGTACATAAATGACCCTATAAAATAGAAACATCGAAATGGAGAACTTTCAACTATCTAATAAGATTTTCTTTCATGAGCAATCTCCTTATAATTTCAAATGTCTAAACAGCGTACAATCATCCGTAAGCCGCCTGCATTCTGAGAGGGATAAGGCCATAGCTGAACTAGAAAAGGCCAGAGAAGAACTGGAAAGGACTCAAGCGACTCTAGGAAAGGCTCAATTACAACAAGATAAATTACAAGCGTCTTTGGATGCAGCTCATTCCGAAATTGATAAGCTACAAGAGAAACTTGACAAGGCATCCGTGGAAGTACGCAAGGTTGGTAAAATATGAATTTGTTTTAGTCCTATATATTCAGGTATTTTTATCCTTTTACAGGGAAAGGTGTATAAAAACATATAAAATTAAGTTTTATCAAAAAAAATATTATGTAGTAAATAATTAAAAATCATTCCGTTTTGAAGTTATGAAGTTTGACACTAAAGATAGTCTTATGATAAAATTACGAAAGTTCGTGGAGTTTATTATGTTGATTAATCCCTGTACTTGATTTGGTTCCTTTTTTTAACAAAGCGGCGGATGTTTGTGTATGTACAATTTTTATTTGTAATACGCCATTGAAACACAAATTATAGAACTTACAATAAGCGAAGCGTTCTTCGAGAAAGAAAAAAAATATACTTCTTAAATAATTCCTTTCAGCTCCAAGTGGACAGGGAGAAGCAGGCGTACGACTTCGAGTCCATCCAGTCCCAACTCGACAAGGCTTTAGGCCAGGCCGCTCGATTGCAGAAAGAGAGGGACACCGCCCAGTTGGACGCTGACCGGTTCCGCGACAAACATGACAAGGCACAGGTGAGTTTATCAAGTTTATCTTCAGGAGAAATGTTGAGGTGAAGTTACCACACACATAGTGGTACAATTTGGAGTTATTGCTAACTGATGACAAACAAATGATTCACCTAATGGTAAGCGATCACCGCACATGGACTCCCGCTACACCAGAGGAGTTGCAGGACCGTAATTATTTGAGCTAACAGCAAAAGCCGGCGTTTTCGTAGAAATAATATAAATTTGTCAAATCTTATGAGAAAGAAAATCTTGAGATAAAGTTTTCTTATTATTCTTATTTCTTTAATCCGTGGTAAGTTGTGGTAAGTGTCCTCGCCTTTGATAATTTTTACTCGAGGCGAACCTGGGTACAAACGGGACCGGACCGAGACCAAAAAATTTGTTGACTTACTAGTTACAATTTTATGTGCTGATATACCACGTAGTCCACGGTGAAGAAAATCATCGTGCGAAATTCTGCATGTCTAAGAAATTATATTTCAAAGATATGTGAATTCTGCCAATCCGCACGTGGGCTGCACTGTGTAAAGGACACTTTTGCCCAGAACTGAAACAATTTAAAAATAGGATGTTATTTTTACTTACTTCTCGCAAAACTATGTTATTTGGAAGCTCTCGTTCCTTTGCCAAGTAAAAGCCAACAGGCAATGTTCCGAGTTTCTCTGGCAGACAAAATCCGAAACGAAGTAATTCGGCAGAGAACTAAAGTCACTGTCATTGCGCGCAGAATTAGCACGCTGAAGTGGAGTAGGCTGGCCATGTCTCCAGACGTACCGATGGTCGATGGAGCCGACACGTGTTAGAGTGGAGACCGCGTTTAGGCAAACGTAGTAACGCCTTGCAACACAATGGACTGTTGTTTTGAGAATGGTGGCAGGTAGCGGATGGATGCGGATTGACCAGGACCAGGATAGTTGGTGCGCTTTGGGAGAGGCTTACGTCTAGCAGTGGACGGCGATAGACTGACGTTGATATTCCTTTGCCACTTAATTGCCTTCGTAGTTTAGCAGAACAGGCCTTACTTTGCGTCGACGTCGTGGGTTCGAAATCCGCATTAAAACATCAATGTCGAAACAACTATTTTGTTGTCTTCGAATTGGATTGTAGGAATACGAGCTAATCACATGTCTGTCTGCAGAATGAGACGATCTAAGAGTTGGTTGGATGACAGACAGTATCAGATATTAAGAACACATTTGGTTGTCATTAAATTTTGTTAACCATTATTTTCTTTTTCCTTTGACTAATTCACACACATTTGTGGTGACCAAACCAGTCTAGGTATATTACCTAGCTTTGATTTACGGAGTTCAGATACAAGTTGCAGTAAAAGACTTCAGGTAAAATTTAATTCGATTAGCAACCAACGATGTTTTTTAGAAATAACCCTAGGGAAATACCCTGGGATAGGATTTGACATAATTGGCAAATCCTTTCTTGAGTATCTCCTATATGTATATTCTAGTTCTTGAAAGCTTAGACTTAACTTATATTTATTAGAATATCTATGTCTCTCCGTCATTTAAGAGCCGATTTTAAATGTTCTCTTTTTATCTGTTCCTACTTCCGAAATAATACCATAAATTTTTTAAACCAATCGGTTTAGCATTTTATTTTTTTTTCAAATCAAATCAAAATAACAATATTTTGTAATATTCGCACATATCTCCGCCACTTATGAACTGATTTTAAAAAATCATGTTTTATCTTATAAGTATAGTTATAAAGTGGCCCCGCAAAATCTTTAAAAAATCGGATTAGTAGTTTGTTTATAAAATCAAAACTAACGGAGAAGATACGTTACGAAGGTACACTTTTAAGGCGTCTGAAGTCAGTTTTTGTAATTTTATGTGAAAATAAATTTGTTAAAAGACAATGCTCATTTTTATTTGGCAATATGTACCAAGTTGTATCAAGTTCAAACATGTTTTTTTGGAGACTAGACTTATTATATTAACTACTACAGAAGTTATTTTCGTGAAAAACCCCGGGTTTCGGAGATATTTGATAAATTCGAAAAATTGATCCATACAAAACAGCTTCTATTGCATTCTACATCACTATGACAGATTGCCCAAACGTCATGTAGGTAAAACAAAATTCATACTTTTATATTTTAAATTAAATTCCACGCTTAAAATCAGATCCATAAAGCTAAAACTAAAAAATATATGAAAATAATTACTATATAATTTTGATATTGATGCAAGAAAATTCTTGGTTCTAATGCCCATAGCATTATCCCTTATGATGTTATGTTTAACTAATGAAATCTTTTATGGTCATGTACCACCGTACTATGATACCATTTCTAAAACCATATAATAACTATTTCTTTAACATCGCTATGAAACAGACACTAAAACTCAATTGCTTACGTGTTTAATTTTTATGTCGTCTATAGTTATCATGTCCACACGATTCATAGCGTTATTCGCTATAAAATCTTTAGTTTAGCGATGGTAAAACTTTATGTCTGTATGTAATAAACTTATATAAGCAAACTCACGACGTAGTCTAAAGTCTAGTATATAAATACATACCCTCATCTGTTATTTAAAGTTAATAATTATAATACGTTAGATAATGAATATATTGATACATTATTATTTCTAAGACTTACGCGAATATTTGACATTTTAAATTAAACAGCTTTACGGATCCCTTTACAGCGTTCATGGTCACGGGTAGGTAGTCCTACCCGTGACATCAACATACATCAACGCTGTAAAGGGTTCGAAACGTCGGGTGATAAAATTTAAAAATAAACCGCGATAAAATCCGTAAAGTTGTTTAATTTAAAATATTGATACATTTCAAATAGGTTGCCAAGTTGAATTGTGTTAAACGATATAATATTTTTTTTTATCAAAGAAATTCAAACTGTCTTCCTTTCAATAGATATAAAGCTTGTATTTTTTTCGAAACAGAATAAAAAGAAGAAAGAAATTGCATAATGAAATTGCTAAAGTTAGTTAAATAAATATAAGCCTTATACGTATTGTTTTAAAGTTAAAATTACTTTGATAAAAAATTACTATTTAGCACCATTGCGCGTGATTTAGCTAGGCAACCTATGTGCAATGTATTAATATATTCATTATCTGTCATATATTTCTTATTATCTTTAAATAACAGATGAGAGTATGTGTTTTTGTTATAACGGATCTCGTACTAAATAACTTAAGTCGCAACTCCGCGTCGAGACGTAACATCGTCTCTAAACCACGAAAATTGTTCCAGGCAAGTGTCCCCTTTAAGTCTGTTACATGTTACATCACGGCTTTGTACCGTTGCCAAAAAACTTTACGGGAATTATTTCATGAAAGCCCACATTGAGTTGGGAAATGAGCGATCGGAGAAATGACAAAATTATACTTCTGCGGAGATCTTTGGCTTTTGAGACATGATATTATGGCAACTCTGTGTGAATTCCATTTATTTGCCTTTTTTATCAATACGATGAGGTTTTTTATTAATTTCTGGCGGTATGCCGGGTTAACAAATGGTACCAGGACGTAATATAGCAAAAGAATGTCAATTTTGGTTCCTCTTCTTTCAATGCCACTTCATTACTGGAGGTTGGCTGTCAGCTCAGCAAACTCATCTCGGTCCTGTGCCAAGCGAAAAAGTTGTTCAACGCTGTCAATAGTGGTCCACTCCTGGATGTTTCTCAACCACGACTTTCTCTTCCTTCCAATGCGTCTTCTGCCGGCGATTTTGCCCAACATTATGAGTTGAAGAAGTTCATATTTTTCGTGTCGCAAGACATAGCCTATATTTTGATTAGTAAAATATTCTTTTAAATTTTAAATGTCGAATATTCACGTCAGTTTCAGAAATGATAGCATTACACATACCTGTACCTTTTTAATTCATAAACGCTCTCTCTATCGCAACTAAGAACTCAAATGTCAATATTTTTGTGAAAAAAATATATCTGCAACGCAACACTTCGACCTTAATAACATCAATAATATACTGCCGAGTTTTGTGTAGCAATTCTCGTACAAAATATTTATTCAAATAGGAAAGAATACAGAGCAATGGCCTGAATATAATTTGAAAAGTTGGATTTATATAATGGCATCCATATCAAAAGAAATAGAATGCTGAGGACAAAAGAAAAACGCTTTGCGAAGAATTCCACGAGCGTTCACGGTGTAGTCAATAGAAAAAAGATCTAGATCGTTTTAGATACAGACTGTACCTGGCTACAAAAGATAACGTCTTTGCAGTATTTCCTAAACCTGAATAATTTTAAACTGTATTAAAAACCTATCCCGAAATACCATTATAAGATATTTTTTTTTATTTAACTTTTTAAACGTGTACAGCAAATTTTTTATTTCGTTTACAACTGTGGTAAGCATTCACGCGTATATTATGGTAAAACTAACAAACATTTTCGTAGTATTAAGACATTTTAAATTAAAGGCTCGATATTAGAATATGGGTCCTATCTACGGAGTAATTATAAATAGCTAAAAATAAAATTCATTTTGGTCTACCATAATTGGCAGACAACAATATTTTTTTTAAGCTGACGGTATGCCAAAATAACAAGTGACATCAGGACGTCAAACACCTCAGTTTTACTGGTGAATAGATAAAATGAAATTTATAATATAAATCGCGATAAAATCCTTATAAAGACTCAACGAACGCTGTTCGTAGAGGCAACATCCTGAGGATGCTCCGGTTTCGGGGCGAAACGTGCGTTGAGTGTGAGGGTAACAACCTGCATGCTGGTGAGGGATTCTGCATGGTCCTGCCATGTTATCGCCTGGTGGTGGTTTTGTCTGCGTGATCGTGCACGAGAGCGCACGCCCAAGCAGTGTGGGAAGGGAGGGAGGTGCCTAACGCATGCTTATGCGTGCGCTCATATATTTGCTTGCAGGTTGTTAGGAGTTTTTTCGCGGAATATTGCTAATTAAACA
The DNA here is from genome assembly GCA_025505425.1 of Graphium colonna. Lineage (NCBI taxonomy): Eukaryota > Metazoa > Arthropoda > Insecta > Lepidoptera > Papilionidae > Graphium > Graphium colonna. The sequence goes on from JAOCPS010539078.1 coordinate 8,829, forward strand.
GTCTTATAGAATTGGTTAAATCTTTGGATCTTCAATATACATCTCTCCGCCAATTTTTGTGACAATCGGTGCAGAAACGGCGGCGTACGAGCGCGGGCGGACAGACATGACGAAACTATAAGGCTTCCTAGTGGATTACGGAACCCTAAAAGGTCAATCCTATATTATCAATTGTTTAATCACAAATCTCTATTGCATTTTTATTGTTAACGACTTCTACTTTTGTATCGGGTTAGTCAATCATGGAACTGTGCAAGACCTCTACATCGGTATACAAATCGCTTTACCAATTTGACAGATTAGGAACATATGCAAAATATAGTATTTATCAAGCCATATTCTTTTTGCTTAAGTTTGTTTTATTTTTAATTTTTAACCGACTTCAAAAAAGGAAGAAGGTTCTCAATTCGAATGGTTATTATTTTTATGTACGTTCGCGCATATCTCCGCCATTTATGGACCGATTTTGAAAATTCTTTTTTCTTCTTATAGGATATTCTTCCAGAATGGTCCCTAAAACTATTTAGGAGAGGATATTTGGTGCAGTAGATGATTTATGTAATTTTTAGGCGTATCGTCGTCATTTATGAACCAATTTCAAAGAATCTTTTTTATATGATAGAGCATTCTTTGTAGATAGTTCCATAAAGTTTAATAAAAATACTTGATTTGTTTTTTTTTTTTTTTAAAGAAACAAAATTTAGATATGTTCGCACATAACCTGCAACTTATAAGCTGATTTGATTTTTTTTTATCTGATAGGAAACACTTCCACAGTTTTACAATTTTTTTATAAAACTCGGATCAGCAGTTTGAAATAGGTTTTTGTAATTTTCTGTGAAAATAAACTTGTAAGCTTTACATATAAAAATATGTAAAGCTTATTTTTTTTTATTTTATATCATTAATATGAACTAGTATAGTTAATATTTTTATTTAGTATCATATCATACTCCCCATTCTGTATATTTCAATCGGACTAAAAATTAATATTCAAGCTGACGGTACGCAGGATTGACAAGTGACACCAGGACATCAAACATCTCAGTCCTACCCGTGACTACGGCTGTAAAGGGCTTGTAACGTCGGGTGGTGAAATTTGAATGTAAACCGCGATATAATCCGTAAAGTGGTTTTAAGAAATAAACAAAAACAGACGTTTCTCACCACATTACACTAGAGTTTGTCCATGGCTTGGCTAGGGTATCATACATTTTAAAAGATTTCAAAAAACGAGGAGGTTCTCAATTCAAATGTTTCTGTTTTTTTCTTTTGGGTATGCCCGCGCATATCTCCAACATTCGTAAGCCGATTTTATCTAACAGGTTATTCCTTCGAAATAAATATTTTTTATTAAGTAAAATTGGTTCAGTATTTTGTTTGTTAAATCAAAATAACGAAGAAAATATATCTCGAGAGAGCACTTGTAAGATGTCTAAAGTCGGTTTTCATAATTTTCTCTAAAAATAAACTGATTATTATGTTATTATCAATACGTGATGTTTTGCCTACAGCCTTGCTAGAAACTAACGTCGCGTCGTCATCAAGCTTATTCACTTAGTAGATAATCTGTTGACTAGCAAGACTCAATATATACATAAATACGCATAAATATATGGCGAAGATGCATTAAAATCGATCAAAAAATTAATCCTAACCTTATTGCAGCCACACGTATAGATCATTGTTAATTAGACACACTATCGTTGAATGAAAACCGTGATAAATCTGCAAGTAAGGTCACGCCCTCACGATACGGACAAATAGCCCGGACCCCTGAACCCTTTGTCTGCTAGTCGTCTAACAGCCCGCTATCAGACCACCGCCAATCTATTTCTGTGAAAGATATAGGTATTCAGGAAGTACCCCCAGTAGCAATGTAGACTAACTACAAAACTAACAAACAACTTTATGCATCTGTCAAACCATTTTGAATTGAAAACAAACAAACAAACAAAACCTAAAACCAACCAACATAATATCTGACAATACACATTTGATATAGGCATACGTTATAAGGGCGCAGATTATAAGCAGTTTTAACAATCAATAATTTAAAAATAAACTATAATTGGGCATAGTCCTACCCTCTGTCTAGAGGAGGCCTTTGCCCAGCAGTGGGACGATATAAAAATAGGCTTACTTTCCTTTTTTTTTTAAACTATAATTAATCTACAACAAGTTTTTAAATTAATGAATTTGTTAGAAGTAGTTAAGTTTCTGAATTGAACATGATAAATGTATGCACACTAGAGATCCAGTAGAGATCGAATTTCTATGTATTATATTTATTTACATATTTTTTTTAATTTAAATGCTTCAATTAGAGGCATTCAACCTCCTTATAAACCCCAATTATACCAAATTATTAGGCAAGTTATACTTTAATTTGAATGTATTGCCGAAACCAATGAACCAATGACAATATCATACACAAATTTTTATATTATTGGGCGGTGTTAAACTAATCATGTGAAGATTATGACGGAAGGTAAGTATATATATATATATATATATAAACAAGGAGGTTCTC
>JAOCPS010539189.1:0-11361 GCA_025505425.1 Graphium colonna
ATCCGACCCCATGTTATGTATATTACGGAAGTGTACAATAAGCTTCGAAATCACGTAATTGAGGCAGCATCAAAAAATATGTTCAAAAATGGCTTATCAAGCGCGCGTTCTATAATTACAGTTAATTCTTTGAAGAACCTGACATGAGTACTATATTATGAATTCTTATTTTATGATGTAAAACTGTAACATAACTTGATTAATGTATTGTTTAGTATTGAAAAATTGTATTGCAATGTTTAATTTTTTCTAACGTATAATGATTATTAATTGTGAATTAAAAGAATATGAATATTACTTCCCTGGGCAAGTGCGGCCGTAAAAATACAGCAAAATCTGTGAAAATATGTTATTCCCTACCACCTCTGATAACATTATTAACATCCGCCATTAATCCCTTTAACATAAATCTAAAATTTGTATGGAAAATTACTGCCAAAATAATAAGTAATCTAGTAAGGAATGATTTGAGATTGAAATGTATGAGGCATTGTTTTAGAATTACTGCAAATTTCAATGAACATCCGAAAATTTGATTTTGTAAAAACTTAAATACACTTAACTTTAAGATGACAAAAATTACATTACTACACGAACCAAAGCTATGATAAAAGTCTGTTATTTGTTTGTCTTGTGTACCGTTATACTTAAAAATAGTTAAACACAATAGCCAGTGTTGAATGATTACAAAAAGGAATGAAGGTATTTTACTAGTTATCCGTTTGATAACTTATTTATGTAAAACACATAAATCCTTTGCGTTCCCAAAGGGTACCGTGGATGATAAATAGCCGACTTAACGTTTTAAAATGGACAACACCGCTGGACAACAATATTTATTACATAATATTTATTCCTTATTCCAAAACACTTATAAAATAAATAATAAAAAGTTTAAGGTTTCAAGCGAAGTAGATCGTGCAATTTAATATTAATAAATATTTACGTTGAAAAATATCAAAGTAAGTGATTCTGTGATCAAAAAGAGATTTTTATAAATGGAAGTTATATAGTACGGTGAAAAATTATCAGGTTGACAATAATCATTTAAAAATAAATCATTGTTTTATCAAACTATTTGGAGACGCGATTGTTCACAAGTTTCACATCAAAATAATTAATATATATCGAGCAGCTAACAGAAGAACAAATTTGACTTGAACAGAGACATGACCCTGTTTCCCCGAACCTTTTGGCGATTACTTCCGAGTAGGGATGTGATCAAACACCCAGAAAGATTAGAAATGTTCTTTGAATATATGAATAGAAAGTAGTGAAAGTGCAAGGAGTCTGATTTTAAAGTTGTTTTCGTATAACGTTACCCAAAATAAAATCCTTTTTTCTATTACATACACATTAGGAAAACTTCATATTAATGAAATTTTATTCCTGCCGGTATGCATATCCTCATAATTTTTTTAACACAAAGTCACGAACCCAAAGTTATTGTTCTCTATTTCATTATAACCCAAGAACGGTTTGTATAGAAATAGCCGGGCGATTTTTAGAAAATAATAATTTTATAAAAAAATTTTTATCTTTTTTTCAGGTGCATTTTCGGCATTTAACTAGTAATGTACTTTTGTTCTTATCGATCAGTGCCGTCCGTCAACCTCATGTTAGCGTATAAGTAACATCTGGTATAAGTGATTATTAAATCAATACCCTTACAACCTTCTATCACCTGCTTCGGCTTTTTTCCCTTCTTGAATATTTAATGACTTCCATTTCCTATTTCTGCTTAATCACCCCCATATTCTTACTAAAATAATACCGCACCGACAATTTTTAGGATCTTGCAGGTAACGATGAGTAACCCAGGCTTTTAACGAAATAACATGCAATGCTCATGTAATATCGTTAAAAGAATTTGAGGTAAGAATAAGCTGATGTCTAGAAGAAAGAAACTCGTATCGGACCTCGGAATGACGACGGAATCACATGGTGGTTCACTGCCAACCATCAAGGTGGTTTTGATAGCATTCGGTTGTCTGACGTGTCTTACGATGAACCAACTTAGTCCAATTCCTCGGAACACACCTCGAAATAAACTCGATAAAGAACGCAAACAGACGCAACATCCCATCGTATAGTTATTACATATTGAAGTTGTATCGTATAGTTATTAAATATAAGTTATAAGTCATCGTATAGGTATTAGATATAAGTTATTGAAGCTACTAAAAATCTACCGCCACCTCTGAAGCTATAATGAATCTTGCTGTTTAGGTTACAGAGCGTCCCTAAGATATTCATATGATGACACCAAAAGGCATTGTTCTTCTACTGGCTTAGTCGAATGCCATAGTAAAATATGCTCAACTATTTGTAAAATATTATTTGAAATTTTAAATAAAACACATTGCTATTTCTATTGACGTCACAAATTATTCATAACATTGACATTATTCTCAAGACAAATGTTCCAAATATCTGAGACCTATTTTGGCTGTTTGATTTGCGTCCAACGTGTTCATGAACAAAAACATAACATTTATTCCACCTTTGATTTCTTGTATAATCAATTTTATTATGTTTTAGGTCATTGTCACATTCAAATTCTCTCTTTCTAAATATTGTATAAGCTAGTTTAGTAAGTCTAGTCATATAAATTTTAGTGTAAAACCTCTTAAAGTAAATTTTTTAACCTTATTAAGAGTTTTTGACTGACGTTGAATTTGAAAATTTCTGCAGAAATGATCTATGTTATCTCAAGAAAGCTTAACAATATTTTTTTTTTGGAGAAACTCTTTAAAGTTTTGTTATGTATAAATATCATTTTCATCTTTTTGTATCTTTGAATAAAGTGAGTGATCCGTATTTATTGTTATTTAGAACTTGCCAAAAAGAAATCACTCAAGAGTTAAAAACATGGGTAGGATTTTTATAGGCCGGTTTAATTTTAAAAAAGTCATTTTCTTTGCATGGAGACGTTGGATTTTCTTGTACCTTTACCTTACATTTCATCTATAGCTCTTTTGCTAGATGTTTACATACAAACTTAAGCATAGTTCTCATACATGTGAAATTGTCATAAATCATATTACTCTAAGAAAACTCCAATAGGACGAAAACAGTCAGACCCATGTCACTCTGACATCAAAGTATCATTTATCATGATTTAATGCGTTAGTACTGAAAATAAATAATCTGAGGTTAAGATGGCTTAGGGAAAAAAATCTATTATTCTCGGTTTCAAATGTACTATAAAAGATAAAGAGTGGGTACTTTACGTCCAGAAAAAAAATTAAGTTCTAAAATTTAAAATTTTCTCTATTAGAACTGTACATCTTCACATCATGTTTGCCAGAAATAAATTGCCGAACACCCCTCATACAAACTTACCTTTGCCGATATATTGATTGGTCCGCCTAATATCAGGAATAGTGGATTAAGTCTCAGAAATATATTTAAGAGAGTTCATCAAAGAATTGCTATAGTAACTATTATTTTGTTAGAATAAATATTTGTGATACCAATTATTCTGGAGCACGTTTTTTTTTTGGTCCGAAGTATCAACTAAACTAAAGCACAAATATTTATGTAAAAAAAGTTTTTCAAATAGCTGCTTTGGGATCTGTGTGCCTTATAATACATTATGAGTTTCATCACATATTACATTTAATGTTGTCTCCGTTACGAAGACTTTAAAGTGTATTTTTTTAGATATCAAGTATGTTTCTGACCCACTAAAACTTCTTTTTCTTCAAGTCCCACTTTTTTTGCCACCAACTCTTTGAATTATATTCTATATTTTGCGAACCGAAAAAGCTGTTTGGCAGGGGCAATTCCAGTCCAATCGCGGAATTTTTCACAGAATTGTGACAGAATGTGACCAAGATAGCCCACTTTTTGCGTCCTTTTAGTTCTAAACAGCCGATAGGTATTAAAGACGCTAACTATTATGTTTTAAGAAACAAATTATTATTTTTTTGTAGAGAAGGAGGCAAAAGGGCAAGCGGATCACCTGATGGTAGTCGATCTGCTGAGGAAGCATGCTTTTACAAGCCAATATGGCTTTACCTTCCTTCCGCGGAACTGAACGTCGCTCGATGTGTAGATGCCATGAATTCCGATCGGCGCTGTAGCAACCAGGGGAGTGTTTTGGAAAAGAGGAGATAAGACAAAGGGTTTCTTTTTAGCGGTGAACGCGCAAACCTGTGTCTTCTGTGGGTTGAACTGGACTAAATTTAGTCGACCGCAATCCGAGATTTTGGCAAGCAAAGTCTCGATTTCAGACACAAGTTTGTTGCAGCACTCGTGAACGTGGTCCTGAGAAATATTTTCCCGGCTGGAATACAAGGTGTCGACTGTATTGTCATCTGCATATCCGATCAAAAGCCTTTGCTACATCAAAACTAACTGCCAAGACCTCCCCCTTGCTCAGGTAGACAAGTAGATCACCAGCTGATCGACTTTTATGAAAGCCGTATAGTCGGTCATTAATTAGCCTGTCATCATGTCACCAACATTCAAGATATTTCAGGAGTTGGATGTTAATAATAGACTCCATTAATTTTAAGCACAAGGAAGTAATGGCAATAAACCTGTAATTTGACGGATCCAAACGATCACCTTTATTTGGGATCGGGTGCACTAAAGCCGTTTTCCAATATGACTGAACCACGCCTGAAGAGTAGGAGTGCCGGAAAAAAACGCGTTAAAACCTGTGCCAATTCTGGAGCGCACGTCCTTAACACAGCAGGAATTCCATCTGGCCCGCTCAAATTATGAACATCAAGGGAGAAAAGCGCTTTGCGCACTGCACTCAGATGGAAGCCTATTTTTGGCGTCAAGTGTACTACTGTACTACTGTCCAAAGTCGAGTTTGACGTAAAAAGAGTGCACAGGAGATCAGATTTCTCTTTTGAGGTATGGGCCAACAAGTCATCCCCACTGTGCATGGGTGGTAAAGATGGCATATAGAAGTTCCCTTGGACTGTAGACTTAATTTTTACTTAAGTCTACAGTCATTATTTATTTTAATCAAAAGCATACATCTTATGGTCTGAATAACTTCATCTATCCGTGGTTACTAATATCGTTGAAGCTTATGGGGGATTGCGTATTTCTTTTTAAGTTTGAACTACAATGATTGGCCTCCTAGGTGGTCCTTTATTCTTTTCTTTTGTGTGAAAATAAATATTTTCTTTTATTTATATATTACCAGTCATTTATGAACCAATTTCAAAAATTCTTTTTTTTGTACTGTGTTTTAGAATATTCTTTGTAGATAGTACCAAAAAAAATGGAAGAAGAAGATTTGTTTCGAAAGTGCACTTAATAAGCGTTTCAAGTCGGTTTTTATATATTATTTTATGTAAAAGTAAACTTGTTAAAGGTTAAGTAGAGGTTATAGCTTAAACTGTTTGCTATTAACCAACTTAATTTCTTACCAAAATTATTATGAAGTTATTAGCATAAAGGTTGATTTACATGTCGTGATAAATCACAGGCGATAATATTTAAAAAAATATTACATGCATAATTTGATAAAAAAATATTGCACACTAATTATAATATCATAAATATAGCACGGAAAATTAATTATCTCCGGATTTTTATATAGCTTAGGACGTGCATGTGTCGTTAAAACTGGCGGTAGATTCAGTGAAATTTCACGCCTTTTAACATCGAGAGTCTTTTTCCTCCATGCTTTTTCCCGAGTTACTTGGGGTCGGCTTCTAATCCACCCAAATATTACCTGAATTTCAGTTTTTATGCGAAGCGACTGGCATCCGACCTCCGCAACCCGAAGGGATAAACTGAATTCGAAGGATGGATTAGTTGTCAGGATATTTGAAGGCACTGACATCCTATAACGACGGCCAAAGATGTTCTTGACAACCGGGATCGACCTTTTACATGCCCATCCGACGCATGGATCATCTTTCTTTTCAGGCAATCGGGTGATCAGCCCGAATTGCCCTAACTCAACCAAGAAACAACAACACAAAGTCGTTGTTCCCCCAAAAGGTTCGAACTCACGACCTCCGGTTTGTAAGGCAAGCGCCCATTCCACTAGGCTACGGAGGCGGTTGATTTTTATATTATAGTAGATTATGTCCTGGGAATGATGTAGGAGAAAACTACCACACTATTCTCGCACTCGTTCTTCCCTGTTGAGATTAGGACTTCTAACCATACACGATTTTTAATGTTAGTTATATACGCGATGTTATCACTTAAATAAAGTGTTATTGTTGGCTGACATATTCAGTAAGAAAAAACTATTTAAACACATTGTGTTTGAAAGTAATTATGTTAACAGTGAACAAAATGCTTCAAGATATCGAGTAAAAGAACGCCAATAAATCAGAGCGCAGATCATAAAAGACTTAATTTTGCATATTTACGCGATGATTATAACGATACGATGTTATCGTGAATAATTTCGATGGAAATTCGGTCAAAAAGTCCGCTATTAAATTCATAACGGTTGCAACGGATTAGCGGACGTATATAGTGCACATTATTGCGATTTAATTTACCACCACGTGGTTTTTTGCAAACGCTTTTCGTCCAAAAAAGGGGCAATTACGCCGTCGACGGCTTAACCCCGGGGGGCGGACACCGGCGCATATACATCAGAAAGAACGAAAATGAGAGAAGTATTAACTCCTTATCTATATAATTTGGCGCACTATCTGCGAGCGATCTGACTATTTGTGAAAATTAAAGCAAGAAGGCGAGCGGGCGCAGACCTATCGTCCGCATCTTAACTGTTCAGAATTTGGGTTTTACGAGCGCCAGAGCAGTAGACGGGAAACCATAAAACGATGCCGTGGAACAAATACTTAACACCTGTGAACAAACTTAATTGTGATACGTAAAAGTCGGCCGTTCAAAATTGAAACCCCGATCCCATTACACTTGTCGTAAACAACATCTTTCAACTTTAATATACCGTTATTCCATGATCAATAAATTCTTGAATTCGGTCGTCGCGACTTAATGCTCTATAAGCGCTTTAAGTCTCGTCGAAATGTGACTTAGATTGTCAGCTAAGGACGACTTGTGTTATACGGGCAATTTATCGACACAGATATCTGCATCAGATTACCATAACGACTCCTATTTTGGACAAATTGACACTTTATGTATCTTTCACAATAGTTTTGATTCGAAATGACGACATGGAATGACGATATAATTTGGTAGGTGGCAGAGTATAACATCTTTTCACAGCTTTTGCTGTACTTTCACGGTCGCCATAAAATAAAGTATGCATGACTTTTGGGGATGCCGGATGGCCATGTCTACCCTTTTCTTTTCACACTCCTTTCTCTTCCAAATCCTTTATCCCGGCCCATTCTATCTAATAAACATCTAAGTTCCCAAGTTAACAACGTCCTCGCTAGTCTCTGGATTTTGCGTGTGTCTATGGTCGACGGGATCACTTATCATAAGGTAAACCGTCTGCTGGCTTGTCTTCCTTACCTTAAAAAAAATAAAGAACAATAACTTTACAGTAACCCAACGACTACTATGACTGAGAATACGATGCGTATCTTGCAGTTTCAAAGATCAATCTCTCACGTCTTTTGACCGGAAGAAGATAAACGGTGTAATCTTATAAAATAATGAAAAAAAAATAGAATTAAAATATTAAAAATTAAACTAAGGTTTGCAACTCAAATAATATTATTTGATATTCAATTTATCGTAATAACACTTAATTAATATGCCCTATATTTATCAATAACCACCAAAGCCTACTGTTTTAAAATCTATGTTAACTCTAGAATAATTTTGTGGTAGTTTTACGCTACCCTCAATTGCTATTTTGACATTTCTTGAGGAATTTAGAGTTTTTTCTTTCTGGTTTGTCTGCATGTCAGGTATCGTGTTGAAGCTTTATCGTGGAGACTGAGTTGTAGTAGTAAATTTATACTCCCTTATCGAATGTCATTTCACCATCTCATTTTATATGAGATAAAATTAAGAACTCGTTGCCTCTAACATATTTCTTAATTTAGATTTTTAAGGAACCGTTAGCCATATTTCGCGAACAATGTGATTTGCCTTTAAACATTTTTTATACTCGAAACTATAAATATTCACTTTCATGACGAATTTTTAAGAATGAAAAATGTTATCAAGGAAGGTAAATGGTATGAGGTAACATCCACCTTCATTTTAAATAAAACAATTAGTCATCTTCCGTAATAATTGTAACGTGGAGTAATTAACTTTGAATTATAATATTTATTTACTTTTGTCAAGGTTGTCATACTTTTAAATATAAAAAGGTAAGGTACATTAGTATCTTAAAACCCTGAAAAAATTAGAAACTTAGAGAAATTTGAGGTTGTTATTAGTTTTTGATAGTAAATAATGTTTAATAGTTATTATTGCTTTATTCAAGTATTATTGTATACTTAACGTAACGTTACGTAACAGACGTAGACTACAAATCTGCAACTGAAATGGGAGTGGGCAGGTCACGTTATTCGTTTGCAATCTGACCGCTAGGCAAAGATCTCCACAGAATGGATACCAATAGAGAAACGACGCTGCCGAGGTTTCCGAGGAAACGATGGCGAGACGATTTGGATGCACACCAGGCCAGCTGGCCTGAGGTTGCTAGAGACAGGGATACATGGAGGGATTTGGGGGAGGTTTTTGCCCAGCAGTGAGACAGTACAGACTAATAAAAAATATTGTGTACTTATAATACGATAACAGTTCTTACACAGATCACTAGAGATACTGATAGAAGGTATCTGACTAAATTAAAGGGTCCTTGAAATATTAATTTTTTGGTTTTTTAAACTTTTGTCATTATTATATAAACGTCTACTGTAGGATCAATAGCAAAAGCTAACAGACTTTGCGAAGAACGTGCTGGAACCAACTGGAAATTGCAGAGAAGCGGTTCTATTACTGTACGTGTAACGCGGGAGCGCGTATTAGCATAGACCTTAAGGCCTCAGCTACTGGTTTATACTCAGTGTTCTCTCTATTATTGAGCCGGAACAAGATTACAAGATGAGCTTCGATGCTTAAAATCGCATTTTAAGACCTCTTACTATGTTTATCTCGAAACTGTAGAGAGTGACATCTGCGGAATTTCATTATCTGCAGGCAATACCTATTCGTAAGATACCGCGTTCAGTTGTTGCCTAATGCACAAATTATTTCAACAATACCAAAGATAATAATTCACTCTTAGATCCGATAAAAATAGATAATGATTTATGTTTACGATCGCAATCGCATACGAAGTGTACGATTAAAAATTACAACGTCAACTATCATGAACGGACAAACACAACGATGAATAATGTATCGGAGCTTATCATGCGCTCATTTGCGTACTCAACGGGCGCGCTTCTGCTGGTATAAAATATTGTTTTTATCTGTTTAATTACTAAGAGATGTGTTTGATAAGGTGTCTTTTGTAAAAAAAAATGTTGCTGTTATGTCTAGTAAAGGTATATAGCACCTTAGTAGCCTAATGGTATGGACCCTTACTTTGTTAACCGAAGTTCGAATCCGGCGGGGGGAAAATAACTTTGTGTTGTTGTTTCTTGGTTGGATTAGGGCACTGTGGGCTGATTACCTAATTGCCTGAAAAGAAATATGATCCACGTGTCAGATGGGCATCTAGAAAGCCGGTCCTGCGCCTGATCTCTCTTCGATCGTATCGGATATCAGTCCCTGCGAGAGTAAAGGAACAGAGAGTGCAGTAGAGTTGGCTGATTTCGGAGTAGATTGGCCGCCGTGGTCGTAATTCGGTCTAGAGTACTTTTTTAAAGGTATATAACGTAAAGAAATACAAACAGCGGAGATAATAGCAAAATAGTAGAGGATCAAACACATCTCCCTGGAAGAGCAAAAGTGCAAACGGCTGTAACCGGGTGGGCATGGCGTCAGACAGCATGCAATTATGCGCCTTTAACACCCGCGAACCGCCAAATTAACATGTCATGAATATTATTTAACTTTTTCTCCATTATGATAATTCGATTGCGGCGCGAGCTCTGGTGCCCTAGAATTAAGTCGAGAGCGTAAAAAACGAGCGGCAGATCTTTGGCGCGCGTGCATACATTACGCGGATTTACGCGGTGGCACGGGGAAGCGCGCAGGAAATGCGCGTGCGCAGGGTGATGGGTGCACATGCAAATAAGTATTTGACTTGCGCTCACGAGAGCCGACACACTCATTTGCGCGTAACTTACGCGCAAGTGAATTAAGCGCCGCGCAATTAGTCGTGGCCGGTTCCAATGGCTCTTACTTCTATGTATGTTAATACTATGGTTTAATATATTACGGTTGGTTATTACAAACAAATGTTATAACTTACTTTGTAAACATGCAATCGGGTAAAGACGTTAATATATACGTTCCATCTCGTAATAGCAACTCATTTTCTCTTATTTGGAATGGTTCAGCGTTGATGAAAGATTTTAATCATAAACTAACGTGCAATTGCGTGAAAATTAAAAAAAATAATCGAAATATTTTTTTATAAAAGGTCTGAAGACAACAGTCATCTACCGTCATACTCATAAACTTTTTTAAAAAATTGCAACTGTTTTAAAAACCAATTTAAAAAATCTAAACAGTTGAATATGTTAGAAATTCATTTCGTACAGATTATCATATCTCCCGCTATTTCAAGTAATTATTTAATATAAAACTTGATTTATATGTTATGCGATGAGAACATATAAATTAATTAAAGGTTATTTGTTCTTGAAGCAAAAAAAAATATCTCATTTGAATGATTCGATCATTTAAAAGTTAAACACATTAAGTCATCGCGAAATAAATATTTGCGCAGAAAAATAATGTAAAAACAATAATATTAAAAATTTTTGAATATTTCGATAATTTAAATTGATTTATATTTCAACAATTAATTGGTTACAAACAATTTCTAATGTCATTTTCGTCTAATAATTTTGAATTTAGCATCGGTTTTGATTATCTTTTTAGTGAATGTTTAGTGAAAGATCACTAAAATATTTTCACCGATTTCTCTGCTGGTGTTTTATACTTTTTTGTCATGGATTTACGATTCATTTCTAAACCGAATTCTTACAAGCCACGCATCCTTCAAATTCAAATTCAAAATATCTTTATTCACGTACCCTTACATATTGAGCTTATATATTAAGTTCTTATGAAACGTCAAATTTATACTTTGTCATATTACGAGTATAAGAGGAAGCTTGGAAGGCAGATTCTGCTGAGAAGAGATGTCGAGAAGCTCAACAGTTACTCTTTTGAAATAGCATTTCTTACAAAATGTAGTATTTGATGGTTTGTTTCCGTCTTTTTTTTTACGGAAAGGAAGACAAACGAGCAGACGGTTCACCTGATGGTAAGTGATCCCGTCGCCCATGGACACAC
>JAOCPS010539298.1:0-11360 GCA_025505425.1 Graphium colonna
AAAAACTGAAATTCAGGTAATATTTGGGTGGATTAGGAGCCGACTCCTTGTAACTTGGGAAAAGGCTAGGAGGAAGAATCACTATACTAGTGAATCAAATAATTATTATATTAATAATCAGCAAAACGCGCTGTAAATTCATGATGGACATTAAATCCAAGACAAAAATATTAAATATTTTTCGAAGTTGAAATGGTTAAACTAGCACGAGTATCGAAATTTAACGTTTATAAAATATTTGACGATTTAACGAAAAAAAGTTTTATACTAATACTGTAGAAAAACATGTGTTTTATAATCGACTATAACTTGGCAAATGTTAACAATAAAGAAAAAAGTTTCAAATGAAAAGAATGAAAAATTTTATCACCTGCAGCCTTCCCATTTTTAATGTAAACCGCAGTTTTCAGTATATTTGCAAATAGACGTTATTCAATATGGGGACTAATGCTTGCGGTCTTATCGAACACAAACTCGGTTTTATACTTAGGGACATATTCCAATAAAAAAATCAGGAATTTTTGCTTTGCTAATATCTAAAAAACCTGGGCTAAGTCCCGACTCTGTTTAACTCTTGACAAAAGAAAATATTTCGTGGTTTTAACTTACTGGTATGGGCGCTTGCTTTGGAAAACCGCAGTTGAAGTCGAATCCCTAGAGAATACAATAACTTTTTTCTTCACCCTCGGTGACAATTTGTTAAAAAATTAAATAATTTATAATTGAAATAATTCTTATTATTAATATACATTTAACTGAAAAACATTATTTTCCTATAAACTAGAATCTTATCTTCATTAATATAGTTTGTTGCTACTAATTAAGATTGTCGCCTACATATCAACCCAGATGGCCTAACTTAAGTCTATGGTTCAAATGTTTTTTTTTTACTTATTTTTGGTCGAAGTATGAGTAAGAGTATTCTTATTTACATAAAGCACATTGCGCCAAATTTATTAATTTGCAATTGTTCCAAAGTTTTTAATTAATTTCACTTTTCTTAATATATTCCGTTAATCAGAAAACGAACAAAAAACTACGAAATTTTACCCAAAGGTACAAAACTGTCTGTTACCCGCAAAATGGAACTAAGACATATCATTTCATAAACAAAAATTAATATGAGCATCCTACGTTTTACTGTATGGAAACCAAAACCTTATTTCGTTGACTTACAGTAGAAGTTTCATAAATAAATCTATTATCACGGTGGCACTATTTACCGTATGCAAATACAAACCTTATTACTTATCTTGAGATAAGCTCCAGGATTCAATGTGTCTGTTAATGCATAAGTCGCATTCACGGTTGTGGTGAAACGAACGGCTTATGATTTAAAAAATAAGATTTTGGAAGTCACCTCGACAAAGTATTTTTGGCCCTTTTCCGTAGGCGCGTTTTATATACAAGCAGTCAACACATTGCGGTTTCGTCCGAAGGATACACTAGAGCCGTGGTAGCTCAGTGTCCGGGGCTCGCCTTCAATTTTGTTTACTCGAAGCGAACCTGAGTTCGATCCCCGGTGCCGGCGCCAATGAAATTGTTAATTTTCTAATTGCAATTTTAAGTGCTGATTTACCACGTGCTCTGCGGTAAAGGGAAACATCGTGAGGAAAACTGCGTATCTAAGAAATCATATTTCTAAGATAATCCAATCCGCACTTGGGCAGCGTTGTGGACTATGCCCAATACCCTCTGTCTAGAGGAGACATTTGCCCAGCAGTGGGACAATATAAAAATAGGCTTACTTTTATACATATTTAACTGATAACTTTTTCACTCTATTTAAACTAATCTCTGAATCTATCAGTCAAATTAAAAAACGATTTGTGTTTGCTTGCTCAAATTATTAGAAAGATTTTCAACTATTCAGCAACATGCTACGGCCCATAGGCAATACTTAAAAGGTGAAAAAAATTATAAGACAGCTAAAATATCCATATTGTTTATTTAAAGGTTGACTGGTGAATCACCTTCAATACTTTAAGACGTTATATTTGGGGATCACATATAAAGAATAAAAATATTATTAAAAATGAATATTGATTTATTACTGAGTAAATATAATCTAAAGTTGTAAAAATTATTACGTAATACATGCTCATCCGAGCGGACATGACGTAGCCGGAGCGTGACGCAAGGTGGAGAGGGGGTCGACGACCGCGCGCGTAGCAGCCAATCACAGCTACCACACTTCATTAATTTATTGAAAATTTTGGCTAAAACTATACCCCTAATTTTATTACATAAATATTATGACAATCGATTACTAAATGCTCTGCTTTAATATCGTTGATGACTCGCCAATCAGCCTGTATATATTCCCTTTAATGTTATATTAAATATCCTTTTCATTATTCACTTTTACGGTTTACTGCATGAAGAATTCACGGCCTTATTAAATTTCGAGCCTTTTACGGCGGCGCTTATACGCCGGCTACCTCAGGGCTATCATTTGGGAAGTGTCGATACGTGATCAACGTCCGATAAACCCTCCCGGCCTGCTGAGTGGATTTCCCTTTTATCATATACTTTTTATTTCAAATAACACTTTATGATAAAAACGCTCAAGGTCTGTTTAAAGAGCAATTTGCTAATTGTGGCCTCTCTGAGAGTATTTGAAATGTGTTAAAATGACTTTTTAAAGCTTCCTTAACGGATTATGTTATTTGACCAAAAATATTGAGTAGAATTAATGCTACGTAATAACGTTGACTTTATTTACTGTCTAGGAAGACATCATTATCATCATGTTCCTTTTTTACGTAGCAAAAGATCAATAATAAATTTGCTAAATTGTGGTTATTTTTAGGCTAGACAATAAAGTACTCATTCAAATAGTTATAATAATTTAAGAATAAACGCATAGAAAAAATATACTTGAGCAGACCCGGAAGGATGACATAAGTTACATCTGTTAGTAAATACTAACAGATATAACTAAATAAAAACTTCATGGTGACTCGCGCGTCAATCACATTCGGTGGACTTTAAAAATGGAAACGTCAAATCGTCATTTATAACAACTAACAATTGGATTGGAACACAACACAACCAAATTCCGTAAACCGGTTTAAACCCAACTCAGGCATGCAGTTACTACACGAACAGAAACCTCTAATAACTAACATCGGTAATATGAACGTTAACATTTCCAATCGAGGCGTTTCGTCGCACGGCTTTGAGGTGAAAGAGAAAAGGTCGTCGGATGTCTCGCTGAGACCGATGTCTGTGGCCAGCGGTGACAACGTCACCACCGACCTCAATCCAGGTCAGAAGCATAAGGATGAGCTGCCGATGCTCGTGCCCTGCTGCGAAGGAAAGGAATTACAGGTAACGATTAAGCGACTTAATCTTTAGAATTTAATATGTGCGGGACATCGCGTAGCTGTGCAAATATTTTTAATTGAAAGATTATTTTTGAATAACTCACGTGTTAAGCAAATTTGTAGACAAAATCTTGGTTTTTCAGATAAAAAATTGTTGTATTAATTTTAACTTAGGATTACGTGCTTTTAGTAGAATGAGTGATAAAACATGTAAAAACTGCTAATTTTGCAAAGCAACACTTAAATAACCATGTAATGTATCGTTTTAGATTAATATTTAGATTTGAAAAAAATATTTAACGGTTTTTGTAACATTAGATACAACTGCAACGCACAATTAAATGAAATAATAAAAAACTGACCCAAACAAACAAGTTTTTACATCGAAATAAAGTACATTAAGATAACTTTTGAAAGTTAGAAATGTGAGGGAAGGCCATTTGTCAAGTAAACTGTTTTACCGGTGGTTGCGGCGAACAAAGCGTCACTCGCATCTTGACCACATCAATCAGCAGCTCCTGTTACTTTCGATATATTTAAGAGCCCCTTCTGTATGGGTCAAATCCATCATCAATCTTTATACGTCGGAAGCCACCATGTAGGAGCTTAGAACAGTTTCAAGGACAACAAGGCTAATATATCATCTGTCACAGCCTTACACCGATCCAGTATATCAACAAAGCCTTTATTTTTTAAGGGTTTAATGAAAGTTGTAATGAAATATTTTTTTGTAAAAAAAAAACATTTAATCTTATTACAACCTCATCATATTGTTCTAGTTGAGTCACTCCTCGCATTTTTAAATAATTTTGCAATACAAAATAAAACATACATTCAGAAAAAGGAAACATCGGTTTATTGTACAATATTACTTTAACTTAGACTGCCTTTAAAAAAATTATTTTCTATAACATACCGACAAAGAAAAACACGTACTTCTATATGTTTTTCAATCCTCTTCAGCTTGCTAGAGAGATAGACAACGGCATAACATACCGAAAAACAATTTTTGTCAAAGCCTGATAGAAAGTGATTGTAATTTACCTTATAAATGAGGTTATTGTAACTTATTTTTTAATATCTCGTTCTTAATAGATAGATAGATAGACTGCTGTCCTTTTTTACATGCCAAAATTTTACCTTTAAATAGTTTAGTAGTAGTTAGTTTTAAGACTATAAACCTAAGAAAGAAAATATTCAAAAGCATGGGGATAGGATAGTAATGATCGAGAAAAAGCTAAGACTGATATAATCGAGTAGGAGACGGAACTCCTTGTGGCGGCTTTTCGCAAAGTTAACGGTACAACAGCATTAATAATAATATTGTATTCTATGGATTTTAAGATAAATCAAGAATTGGTACGAAGCGGCCTCTCGGCGATATCGATGAAACACGAAAACATGATTCAATGCCTAAACATGTCCTCTGTCCCCGAGAGAACTCAATTCATCCCCGGATTGGTTAAGGTAAGATTTTGACAGTTTTAAATTTACATACATGTCTAGTTCAGGTTCCATTAAAAGTCATGTACGAAGTATGCGTTTAATCTAAGTTTCTTCTATCTATTTTCGAAGTATCTAATTTATTATTTAACAAGATAAACTATATGATAATTAGGTGTTTAATAGAACATCTATTTGTTTTGAAACGCTCTTTCTAAAATAGTTAATAATTCTTAAAGTTTGTATAAAGTATAAAAAATAAGATTCTAAATAACTTATGATTTTTTGCAGAACCTAAATATTTACTTTCCATATATATATGGGTTACGTTTTATCTTGCCTTAGCACCGCAACTCATTCCGCTCCCTTCACCGTCCGGACCTCAAGCGAGTCTCATATCTCCGACGCATGACGCCCGATGAGCTAGAAATGCTGTTCAGGGGATATGCGGACATTCCTTTCCGAGGGTCGGTCGGAAGTGGTAACTAGCTCTTATGTGTTTACTAGCTTAATTCTGAAGAAAAAATATAAATAACTCTGAAGAATAAATTTGCGTAATTATATGATATTAGCACTAGAATCAATTTTCTAACCCCCTGAATCCTACATAAAACCCACCACTCAGAAAGAAAGCTTGTTTGCCACTATACGTGTTTTTTATTTTCGGGTGATAGAATTACATCGTGCAAACAGTTTTATTACAATTTTCGGTATGCCAGATTTACATACAAGCAGCATAAAATATAAAAAAAACATAAAAAAGGCAAACGATCCAGAGGACACATTCCAACTAGATGGTCTGATGTCATGAAGTGAGCATGTGGTTCCATAGAGAGGGCAGCCCACACTGCCCTTGGACGTGTGAAATGGAAAAGATTCGTGACCAATACTAGAGGGTTGTGACCCGCACTAACGAGATAACGATGAAGAAGAAGAACAAATCATAAAATAACTTACGTATACGTTCTCGGATGTCTGGTTTGCCGTCATGAACTATTTTATTCAACACATTTGCAACTCTTCGAATGTTGTGGGTACCCATGGGGAGACAGTTCACATTATGTTAACTTGCTTGCAAACTTTAGTCAAAGCATATTGACGGTTCGTAGACGTAACTGCGCGGGTACACCGGCGGGTGATAAATAAGCACTAGCTAGGATATGTATACCATGAAATAGTCTATGGTGTGGTGCGATAACGCCTGTCTATTCGCTCTTCGCCTTGCCTTATCACCGAACCAGTATAAATTTGACAGTTTATTGCAGTACGATAACTCAATAAATGGGTGATCATAGTGTATACTCGATGATACATAAATTTCAGATAATTAATAGAATCAGGCGTTACTTTGCGGTTTTGCGGTTGCATAAAGAACAACTTCGTAAAAAGTAGAGAATGTGCATAATCTTAAATTATAATATAAATAAAATTAAATAATTATTTCGTTATAAACAACATGGCATTTTAATACTTATTGCAAAATTTCATAAAGATGTGACAAAGTATTCCCAATATTACGTAAAAAGCGGTTCCAGCGCCTTTAAACTGCTCTCTTGTAATGTTTTTTTTGGGCAGTTTTCACTTGGGGCAGTTTAAGTAGAAGCCATCGATATAGGGTGGTAAGTCACATTCAATACGGCGGAAGCCAGGAGAGTCGACGAGCATACTTGCCGAACAGGCACCGCGCCTTGCCACCATAAATTAATATTTAAAATTTTAGAATTATTGGTCGAAAATTATGTCCTTAATTTTATTACATCGTTATCGGGTACTAAGTGCTCTCCTTTAACATCATTAGTGACTTAGTCACCCTGTCACGACCAAAACTATGACTATATAAATGACAAAAATAAAGGGTACAAATTATCATTCACTCTGTATTTTTTTTGCAGAAAATCAAGCAGCATGCATCAAACCACTACCGCTTGCTGAGAAAATTAGGCCCGGAGATGTACCATCGCGAAGAACCAGCCAAGAAAGCAGTTACGGATATTTTTAGTAACAATAATTAATTTTATTGAATAAAACCAAATATACATCCTATAATACATTATTGTAGCGGCCAGCAACTGAGGCATTGATGGACGAACGTGCAAATGTGGGAGTAGCCGTATGCAATGAGGCGTAGCCGAGGCACACATGCGTGAGTCCATCAATGCCTAGTTGTGGCCAAGGCTTGTTTGTGTATAGTACTTTTCTCAAACAATGTGCGGAAATCAAAAACACAATTTTACTTAGTTCAATGACGATTAACGAACAATAACAATTTTTCACGCGCCATAATGTT
This sequence comes from Graphium colonna, assembly GCA_025505425.1. Taxonomy (NCBI): domain Eukaryota; kingdom Metazoa; phylum Arthropoda; class Insecta; order Lepidoptera; family Papilionidae; genus Graphium; species Graphium colonna. The sequence goes on from JAOCPS010539298.1 coordinate 7,060, forward strand.
CCATTGATTTTTTTTTAGTAAACAGCTTTCTATTTGCAAACCAGTTCGAAATTTAAATAAAACCTTTTAATAGTTATCTCATTGGTAGCCATCTTTTGAAGAAAAATTCCATTTTTAAATTACAGGCAATTTTGATTTATCTCGAAGAAGATTATCAAAATAATGCTCACATTTCCAAGCATGTTTGAAAAAAATAACATTGTAATAGGAAAGTGAGTTTTTTCATGTTACGCCTCATACAAGTACATATGCAAAAGATGAAAAAATTAAGTTTACCTTAATATAACTCCCCCGATAGCTATCTCCATATTCTTTTTTACTGAGGGCTTAAGCAGCATTGGCTTCTTTTTTCCAATCATATGCAATCGTATTTATTATTTTATTTCCAATCGTATTCTAACCCTCTTTTACCTAACTTTTCTCGCCCAAACTGTTACGCATCACTTAACAACATTAATTATAAGTTAGCTATTCTTAAGATAGCAACGGTCATAATATGGATATTGATGATACTGGTTGTCTTGTTCTCTCATAAAAAACATAATTATTTGGTAAAATATCGATAAATTTAAATGTGATCTGAACGTTACACGGACCCATAGAGGGTTAATTTCATGTGTTACAAAACAGAACACGGGGATTCATTGTCAATAGTAGGTATTTAATAAGAAAATAATTAATTTATAATCTCTACGCACATAATTTACGTACCTTTCGGCTTTAATTACTAACAAAAATGCAGTTATTAAAATAGGACAGTTTAATCTACTTGAAATATAACAAAACTTTCATAATGTGTCATTATATTTTATATTTCAAATAAAAATATGTACAGGTTACGGTACTCTTCGTTCTACAACTGAGGGGCGTACGACTGAAGAAATTCCAATCGGCATGAGACTCCATGGTGCACGAGCGCGTCTTTACACTTCAGTTCTCGCCGGTGCCAAAGCCGGAGATCAGCTTGAGTAATCTTGAATATTTTGCACGTATACTAACATAACCTGTAAAAGATTCTAAACGCCAGTAAATCAACGAAGACTTGATGGGTTTAAAGTTTCTGACCATATTTCTAATTACAATTACAAAGGTTAGGCATCCAGCTTCGATCACACGGATTGTGAAATGGTGTAGTTAACATTTAGGCCGACTTGAATTTCAATCTAATTCCAAACAACTGTTTGTATATTACACAAATATAGCAAGGATCAAATAGACAACGCAAAGTTAAATAGCAGTTTGGAATGACGTATTCCTTGTTCAACTGTAAAAGGAATAAAATACACAATAAATATACACAAAATAAAAGCTGAGTGTACGGACGCTCGCCGTGAATTCTGTTTATTAGAGGCGAACACGACTTCGAAACCAAATAAACTGTTAATTTCCTTATAGCAATTTTAACTGCTGATTTACCACGTGCTCTGAGGTGAACGAAAACATCGTGAGGAAACCTACATATCTAAGTTATTACTTCACATATCTCAGAAACATTATTATGTTTCTGAAATGTGCAGTCCACCAATCCGCACTTGAACGGCATGATGGACTATGCCCTATATCCTCAATATAGTATAAATACAACAACAATACAATATAATATATGGCTTATGTCTAGCATTAGGACAATTTGAAAATAGACTTTTACAAAATAAACATATTATTTAACCGCGTGAAACTTCTAAAAACAAGTATCGCTACTGTTCAAGTTGTAAGACTTATAAAAATAAAAAAATATATTGTTCCAGCAACGCATCCAACACAGATGAATACGATCCCTCGGTTCCCGAAATTGTTGTGCCCGAGGAAGAAGTTCAACTGAATGAGGAACTACAGATAATACTGCCACCGCGCTGTGATGACACCGTTGAGTCCATCACCACGACATCCACAGACATCTGTCATTAATTCAGACGATCAAATTTAATAAATCAAAATTGCTGTGGTAGAATGACAAAATCGTGAAGAATAATACGAAGTTAAATTAAGGTGCGCTTTTAAAATAGACCATAAAACAGACATTTTGAAATAAAGCTTATATTTTCCCGTTTTAGATGGATGTATTTAAATTGACTCGAAACATGTGAGGCTCGAGCATTTTATAATATTGGCAAGCTTGAAATTTTATACATCAGAAGTTCTTAAATTACAAATGATCGAACAGCGCAGACAAATTTCTGCTACTAAATCGCAATAAACTTATTTATTTTTTAAACCTTATCTTTTTTTTTAATATTTTAAATATTAACTTCAGTAACTTCTGAGAACATCTAACTCTCTAGTCAGCCGAGTACAACCCCTCTCTGCTCACAGTATCAAAGGCCTTGTTCAGATCAACAAAGACCATCACTAGGGTCGTCCGTTGCTCTCTACACTTTGCCTGTAACTGTCTGAGTAAAATATCATATCGACAGTTGACTGCTGAAACACAAAGCCACATTGTGCTTCAGCAAGCTTTTACAGATTTTCTATAGCGGCTCAAGCAAAAGCCTTGCTGACGCTAAAGAGGGATATTCCGCGGTAACAGTCAGTCACAGCTATCACCTTTTCCTATGTAAAGTGTGACGTTGTTAGTATTTCGCACATTCTGTGGCACGTAGTTGGCGTGCTAACATTTATCCGGGAGGTTATGGAGGACGGAAAGGATATAAGTTCGATGATTTCGGAGCAGATCTGATCTTTATCGGGAATCTTTCCGCATTTGAGCTGTTTGGCAAAGAGATTAGATCTAATGCTTAATATCTGCTAGACACGAGTAGATCCCGGTGTAGTGTTCTACCCACCTGGTCATCTCATAGTTGATGTTGGTTATAACAGAACTGTCTAGTTCCTTAAGAGGAGGTACCTTGTTTTGAAATAGGGCCAAGTGTTATTTTGGTATCTGCATAAACACTCCCTATATCACCCACGTTTTCGCACGCTTATACGCCTTAGCAAAGTTCTATCCAGTATATTTAAAGGTGGTAGAGCATAACAAGTTTTCACAGCTTTTGCTGCACTTTTACGGCAGTGCTCACCCGGGAAAGTACCACCGCCCTTTATAAAGTAGACATAAAATAAAGTATGCATGACTTTTGGGGATGCCAGATGGCCATGTCTACCCTTTTCTTTTCCTATTCCTATATTCTCCAAATCCTTAATCCCGACCCCATCCTATCCAATAAACCTATTATATCCGATCTCCCAGGTTGACAACGCATTCGCAACTCTCCGGATTTTGCGTTTGTCTATGGGCAACCGTCGCTTACCATCAGGTGAACAGTCTGGTAGTTTGTCTTCCTTTCCATAAAAATAAAAATAAGAAAATCCAGTACGCATTATCGTAACGCAGTATGTAACGTTGGAGTGAGACTTTTGCCTGAGTAAGGTTCTTAACTGTCACATCGCAGGGTTTGAGGCCATAGTTTAAGGCGGCTTGTGCGTTTGGAGTCAATAAGTGGCTTTAAATGCTCCTGATTTTCTAGATACCATTCGTGAGTTTTCACTTTTTAGTATCCGAAAGTTTTTTTTAAGGTGTCAGTGACATCAGATTTCACTCTATCCCACGCGCCCTGCAACTGATGGCGACAAGCGTTCCATTTTGCACAATCGCCACTTGACTGTGCAAAATGGAATGACTGCCGTGCGCAGAGGTGTTCAATCAAGGTTGCGTTTTGGCACTCTTTGGCATAGTTTTTATCGAGCCTCCGAAAGTGGTTTTCAGCGATGAACATCAAGGCATTCCCTGAATTTACGCTCAGACGGCAGGCTGTACATGCTCTCCTCTATGCTCAAGTCTAAACCTTAGAGTGGACCTGTTTGTGGAGTCTCCTCTTTGCTGATGACGCCACCCTTGTTGCCCAAGATGAGGTCCAACTCCAGAGCCTTTTGGACAAATTTGTCAAAGCATGTAATCTCTTCTCAATATATATCAAGGCTAAGAAAGTCCCCTGGAAGTAGTAGGAAAATTCTGCTACCTGGATTCACACATGTCGAGAAATCTCTCGATAGACACAACTCGACTCCCGTATCGACAAAGCAACCACTACATTCGGGTGGCTTTGTATTTGAGCTTAGGATAGCAAGCATCTCCAGTTAAAAACGAAAAAAAAAATTGTGTGTCAAGCTTGTAAATTGAGCCCACTCTTGTACGAGGCAGATTTCTGGACGACGTACGCAAAACAGAAACGTCAACTAACTCGTTCCATACGCGCTGGCTTTAAAGAATACTAGGCATCACGTAGAAAGTTAAAATTAAATACTATCACAATATTAGTGACAAAAAGACAGAAGAATAATAAATACAAACATTACAATGAGTC
>JAOCPS010539409.1:0-11359 GCA_025505425.1 Graphium colonna
GAGGGCAAAAAATTTTTGAGCCTAGAAAGAGATCTCAGAACATTAGTGACCTTCTGGCAAACATTAACGATTTGGTTTTTCCAACTTAGTGTCATGTCTATAACCAGTCCAAGATTTTTAACATAGGGACTAAATTGAATTGGAAAAATATCATATATTATTGGTGGAAGTTTACTTATGTCCACCTTGCATATTGTTCGAGAACTCCCAACGACAATAGATTGACACTTTGCCGGATTAACATTTAGGCCAAATCTATCGGACCAGTTTTTGATGGCAGCTAAATCTCGATTTAGGTTTTCTATGGCTTCTGGGAGCTTCTCAATAGTTGCCTGCGCGTACAATTGTAAGTCATCGGCGTAAAGATGATACGCACACCGAAGGTCATAAGTGATGAAATTTATAAAAATTGAAAATAAAATTGGAGAAAGAATGCCGCCTTGAGGTACGCCACTTGCAATATTAAGCCAGCTTGACGATAATTCGTTGGCAGTAACTGATTGCTGACGTCCTCGAAGATAAGAAGAAAACCATTCCAGTACTTCATCAGAAACCATTAAGTGGGATAAGATAGCAAGAAGGATTTCGTGACTGACAGTATTAAAGGCGTTGGAGAAGTCGATCAGTACCATTACTGTGACCTTCGTATCTTCCATACCACCTCTAATATCACCAGTCACTTTGAGAAGGGCAGTGGTGGTGCTATGGCCCGGTCTAAATCCGGATTGTAATGGACTTATTAGTTTGTTACAGAGCACAAATTCGGAAACTTGTTTTAGAACACATGACTCGAGTACTTTTGAGAGGAAGGGCAATATTGAAATAGGTCGGTAATGGACCGGAAGAGAAGGATTGGAGCACTTTGGAAGAGGACGGACATAAGCTTTGCGCCATAGGGAAGGAAAAGATCCTGTGTTCAAAGAAAAATTTATTATATGTGTAATTATAGGAAGAAGGTAATCGAGAATCGGAGTAATCATACGTCGGCTGACATAGTCGCATCCAACAGCATGTGATTTGATCGCAAGGATCGCTTTTTTTACTTCGTCAGAAGTAACTGGAATGAAATAAAGGGTACTAATATTAGGGCGCATCAAACCATTTAAGTACGAAATTGTGTCACTTATAGTCAGATGATCCATCAAAGAGTTATTGGAAATTAATTATTGGAAAAACAACAAATACTTTTGGTATGAATTTTATGTATGATCTTTTCATTATTCACAAAAAAAAATCAAATGTCCTTAATAATGATGTTAATAAAACTTAATAGCTATAAAATGAATTTTAAAAATCACGAAACACTGCTATTATATGAGCTGCTTAATGAAAATATCAAAAGCATACGATACTATGAAACCGATATTTAATATTTACCATTGTATTATCACAAAATTAAATTAACTCGGTATCACATTTACTTCAACGGAATCTGTGGTATGTTCCTATAATATTAAAATGTAAATTTCATATCAGTTTTAAAGGAAAATTCCATATTAATGTCGAGGTATTCTTATCATAAGGTCACATGTTTAACACGTATTGTGAAACTTCGTATAATGATCTACGGTTACGTAAAATTTCTTGCGTTCAGCCCTAAGTAAGAAGCTATTGTATTTCACCTAAAAGTATTCGTGACCCTACAGAGGTTACATAAGAAAGGAGAGGGTGGCGGCACGTGTCTCAAATTGTCTGCTATTTATTGAGGACGGGTGCGAAGAGGTTCAATGCACGTGTTAGTCAATGCCTGTCGAAATATTTATTGGGGTCCGATAATATTCTTCTTCAGTTTTTGCAACGTTGTAGCAGGAGTATTTTTGTAGAACTATTTTTAACCAACTTCAAAAAAGGGGAAAGGCTCTCAATTCAAATGTTTGTTTTTTTTATGTACCCTCGAGCATATCTCCGCCGTTTATGACCCGATTTTAAAAATTCTTTTTTCTTTTAGGATATTCTTTTAGAATGGTCCCATAAAATTTTCAGGAAAATCAATTTTGTAGTTTTTATTTAAAATAACAATCATCAATAAAATCATAACCAAAATTGATTTTATTTATTTTTGCGCGTATCTCTGTCATTTATGAACTAATTTTAAAATTACTTATTTTACATGATAGAGCATATTTTTAAAATAGTTTTGTTCATTATAAGCTACAACCGGCTTAGAACGTAGATTCATCTAAGAAGAGCTGGCAAGAAAATCAGCACTTGCTCTTTCAAAACGATGTTAGCTTATAGTTTTTTGTATGCAATGAATTGCTTTTAAATCTACGCGATTAACAACAGTACTCGTACTATTACCAAATAGTAGTGTCATCAAAGTATTGAACAATGCTATCATAAGCTTCAGTTAAAATTTTATTTTTAATTTTACATTAAAATTGTCCAAAGAGTTTCTACTATCAATAATAAATCGACTGTGGTATTCTATTATAGATGCGTACACCGTTTCCCATGAATTATTTATTATCCTTTTGAAGGAGACAGCTTGCTGTAATAAGTTTGTCCTAGTTTCTCGTATTATACAGTTATAACAGTGTTAGATACACTATAGTGTATCTTACACTGTTTTTGAAGAAACAATTACAATTTTGCCTAACAAATAAAATATTACAATACATATACTAGGATGTACCCGTAAGTATTAATCTCTTTAAATAGTTATTGCAGGGTATCCCAAGCTCCGATGTTATATATTGCTCGAACAACTCTCTTTTGCAATTAAAAGCTTGTTTTAATATCTGCTGCACTGACATTTGGTAACTTTAGAAAATACTTTGTTGTTTGATATACAAACATACATCAATACATTGTTTTATTGATTGTACGTGCAAAGCGAGCAAGGTCTACAATTACAGTCAATGCAAAAAACTCTTTTTTCAGTTAAGATCACTGAAAAAAGAATTATTTTTGAATGAATTTTGAAATCTATGTTTGTAAAATTTGTACAATTTTAAGTTCGTTACGTATTGAAATCAATTAAGTAGTTAAAAATATTTAAATACATGTCAAACAATCTTAATAAATAAAATAATGGCGAGGTTCAAGATTAAGGCAAACTACTAACAGTATTGTTAAACTAACAACGATTCATGCATGATATTGTGTATTCATCTGACAACACATGTTGTACACAAATGAAATTTCACGGTTTTATGAGTTATATTTTTCAGAAACAGTCATTTCACGGATTCAGTTCGTCAAAGAGCAAGCCATGAATAATGCAATGATTGAACGTAAGAATTTAGAAATAATATTTTACGTTATATGATTCTAACAGAGATTTTCAAAAAACAATAATGCTACTGAATTATATTACGTTACATAAAATTCTCCCAATCTTTACATTATGAATATTAACCTTAGAATGGTTTCTTCCCAACGCTAAGAAGAATAAAGTAGTAATTAATGTTTTAAATGATAGAGCATAACATCCTTTCACAGTTTTTGCAGCATTTCTACGGGCACACTCACCAGGGGAAATACGCCTTTTACAAAGTTTGCATAAAATAAAATATGCATGATTTTTGGATTTGTCCTTCCCTTTTATTTCCACTCCTTTCCCCTCCAAACCCTCAATCCTGACCCAATCCCATCCAATCAACCCCTTCTATTCAAATTCCCAGATTGACAACGCGCTAACAACTCTCTGGATGTTGTGTGTACTCCAGTAGATCTATGGGAGACGGGATCGCTTAACATCAGGCGAACCACCTGCTCGTTAGTCTTCCTTTCCATAAAAAAACAGCTCTTGGCCGGTCTCGCCCGGGATGTAACACCGTCCTACATAAAGTCAGCATAAAATAAAGTATGGCTTTCTGGATTATGGAATATTCATTCTTTCTTCTTATCTCACTACTTTTCTCCAAATCCTTGTGTTCTCGACCCAAAAATTCAATAAACTTGTTTTATCCAAAATCCTATTTTGATAACCCACACGTTACTCTTCAGATATTGTGCGTCCAGTGGCGACGGGATTACTTAATATATTTCCATAAAAAAAAAATCAACCTGAAATACTTTTGTACACCTACAAAACCTCCTGGTCACTACCTCTGGGTCACTACATGGAGATGTAGTGACCCAGATAGATAGCGTAAGCACTTACTTGCGGACTTTAGAATCGACTATTCGAATATTTGTTACGACATTTACAGCATAAACTTTATAAATAATCTAATAAAAATAGCTACGACATATTTAATTTTAGGAAAATTATTATTTTCAAAACACTGCGTGATAGGAACAAAAGTTTATTTTAAAAATTGAATAATTAAAAATAAACAATTTATACTCAAATACAAAGGAACTGATTAAAATACATTTATGGAACAACATAAATTATAATTTTGTGTTTAACACAAATCTTAATAATAGTTAACCAATATTAATTTCTGTATGGCATAGGTCGAAATACATTTATTTGTATAAAATATGTCAAATCACTTATTCATTATGCTATAAAATTATAATATATTGTACCTTAATTACATCAGTGTATATCTGAACAATTTACTAATACTTTATTATTAGATACATTAAAATATATTTTATAAAAGTATTAAAAATAGCCCTACTTGTTATTTATAACGTTGGATTGTGTGATTTGTTTGAAAAGCTTATTTCATTCAACTCTAACTAATTAAAAAACGACACAATATTAAGAAATTTTTACTATTTTTAATAGTCACACATTGCATATAGCTTGATATGCTTCTAGATGTTTTCCTGGTGCCGATGTGATGGTCAATTGTCGACTGGCCTTAAGAAACAAGACTGAACCAGGTTTAACTTGCACCGGTTCGGTATCACAAGCCTCTCCTTCCCCGGATATGAAAATAATAAGGCTAGGGCTTGCTCGGATTATTGTGTTGTATGAATCATCTGCAACCTGTTAAGAATAGAAATGTTTATAATAAATAAGTGTAAGTAACTTCCTCTTTTTTTATATCATACTGTACTGCATTGTTATTATCGATGATTTTGCCAACGACAAGGTTGAAGATATGTGTTATTCCTTGATTTTTAAACTAAAAAAGGGGGCATTTAGAGATCTTTTAGAGCAAGAAAATGTCACTGGCTCACTTGGTGGAAATTATTTTCATTTGATTATTTTATTTGTTTTTTATTTCATAAGCGCCAATAGCGTTATTTTTAAAGATATATATATATTCTGTCACATGGTCTACATATAGTCCACTTTTTCAAATTTAAATTTAAAATATCTTTATACATATAGATGCTTAGAAATTTCTATGAAAAGTCAAAATTTTACATTGGTATGATATTAATGTTGGTGATGAAGCTACCGTCAGCTTGTCAGGCAGATTCTGCTAAGAAGAGCGCGTGAGAAACTAAGCCGTTGCTCTTATAAAATACTTTTGATTCACAATTATTTGTATTTCACTTAAATCGGCAAAGTATTCTTCTACGGTATAATAAGCCTTACGCAAATGTGTATTTTTAATATTGCATTTAAATTGGTCTGACGGTAGATTTGATACAGAGTGGGGGATTTTATTACACATGTCCCTTGCCCGTATACCTTGACACATAAATGATTTATTCGTCTTTTGTAGACAAAAGCTGAGGGTAGTAAGATTGATCATATTTCCAGTTTATTTACTATTTTTTTAAATATTAATTAATGTCTTGATGGAGAAATACAACATTACAAAAAATGTATAATGAAGACACTGTAAGTACAACAATTTCTTTAAAAATATCTCGAAGGGTATTTCTGGTTCCAATATTCTACATTTCTCGGATAGCTCTTTTTTAATAATAAAGACTGTGTTTTTCTCAACTGCCCTACTCACACAGCTAAATACCGTAAGATAAGATGCTATGGAAATATCTAAAATAAACAAGTCTAGCAGTATCAACGTCTGTTAGTTGCTTAATTTTTCGAATTGTGAAGACAGCGGAGATTAGTCTACTATTGAATCATATCCCAGCACAAGTCTAAAACTAAGTTAGAATAGTTAATAAACATCAGTAAAATTTCAAATAATTTGCTAATATCCTTCAAATAGAAAATTAAGCATTACTTTTAAACTTTCCCTTAAATTTTAATAGGTTTACACTTATGTTCATAGATGGGACTATACTTCATATTTAATTTTACTACTGGTTACTATAGTTTTTTATGACAAAAGAGAACTAGTTTCATTTTAAAAAATCAATTATCATACTCTTTTTAACTATAAAATAATATGTATATGATTAGTGTAAAAAAATTAATAAAATACCTTTATTTTAACAACTGCAAAGTCAGGCACAGGCGGTCTCCAAATGCAACTGTTCTCATCTTCAATAGTTGGATTGAACAAAAGTTCACTTGGGGTGTAGCTCGAGTAGTCTAACATATCAACTAGTGTTGGCACATCAATATACTTAGGTGTGAGTCCTGCTCTTACCACATTGTCCGAACATGCCATACACTCTACACAATCTGTCACAAAATATAATTAAAATATAGTAAAAATCCAAACTTAATATAACACAATACATAAATTTGGAGTTAAATCTTAGCTTCAATATAGAAAAATTCAGTACAAAAAAATGAGGCACAACAATTCCCGCTATATAGTCTATTGTTTCAATAATAAGGTAATTAAAATGTATATAAAATTCTTTATATTTTAAAAATAAAGAACTTTTTCTTTGTAATTATATGTTTAAAACTATAGCTGAGTTAAAAAATATTGAAGTGGTAGAGCATAATATCTTTTCACAGCTTTTGCTGCATCCCTACGTCCGCGCTCGCCAGAGGAAGTACCGCCGCCCTTTATAAAGTCGGCATAAAATAAAGTATCCATGACTTTTGGGGATGCCGGATCGTCACGTCTACCCTTGTCTGTTCCTCCTACTAATCCTCAATCCCAACCCCATCTTATTCAATAAACCTATTCTATCCAATTTCCCAGGTTGACAATGCACTCACGACTCTCCGGATGTTGCGTGTCTCACCCATAGAGACACGCAACATATGGGATCAGGTGAACCATCTGCTCGGTTTTCATCCTTTCAATAAGAAAATGAAAGACTGTAAAACTTATTTAAAAACGATTATTGATATTTACAAAGAGTAATATTTATCTGAAAACACTAATAACACATGTATTCCTGTAAATTCTTATATGAGGTGTCAATAATCACTATCAGCCATATACTTAATCGCCTTAGGATAAAGTGTTTAAATTACAATGATAGGATATCCAATGTTATCTTGTCTACACAAACTTATAAAGCAGTTATAAGATCATTATAAACTCAAAAGTGTAATTATCTTTTAATACTGAAATTCATCAATGAGATTCGAAATTGGGAATAATGGAATGATTGGAAAATGTTGACTATCTCACCGCCAATCCTAAAAACTCTCAATCTATAGGATATATTAATACTTAAGAAAATGGACTATTATTAGCAACTACAATAACTCTTAATTTAAGAATTGCTTGTTATATCCATAACATATCATGAATCATCATTTACAAATGCAACTGAGTCAATCAATGCTGTTTTTATTGTTATTAATTACAATATATAAAATAACCAATACCAATGTGCTCTGCAAATGCTCTTTATTGAGTCATAAAATAAGTACAGAACTTCAATTATTGTATGTACATATTTTTACTGACATCTAAGAACAAAGACGTTCTAATTTCTGTTTAATTTGTTTACTAAGGTTTAATTTTTCGAAGTTTGGTACTTCAGAACAACACCATTTATTAAACAATTTGGCCAATTCTTTTCTTTTAAACATATGCTTTTAGATTGTTCCCAATAAAATTTAATAAAAATTTATATAGTATTTTATATTTTAAATGTAAATTACTAAAATATTTTAAATGTTAGCTTACACAAAATCTTTTTTAAAATTTATATTGTACAAATAATACTTGCATAGTATGTAAAATAATAGTTTAGTTTAGTTATAGTATCAACTTATGTTAAATAATATTTTCTTATACAAAAAATACTGACAACCCATATTTATTTCAATTACTACTAGATTTTTAAAACAATTTGATATAAAAATTTTATTACCTCCACTCAAATAGGCATGTGGTAAGTTGGGTTTGAGGAAGAATGCTTGGCCTGGACGAAGTTGCATGAGATTCATAAAATAAGGCCCATAACATCCTACATCACCAGGAAATTCAGTATAAAGTTTTTGCAATGTTTTATACAGCAATGCAGACTGGACTGATGGATCTAAAATGAAAATTTTTACATTTATCAGCACAGGAAATACCGGAATATTTGCAGACATTTTAGGAAGATGATATTTGAGAAAAAAGTTCCAGGGTAGCCATACAATATTCTGACCGCTTTATTGTAATAATATTTCAAAAGTTACGGGGGACGGGGGCTAGAAACAGCAGACTGACCCTGGACCAATAGATAGACAGACAGACATGATGAAGCTATAAGGATTCCTAGAGGACTACAGAACCCTAAAAAAGAGGTGAAAATACTCAATATAACATAACATAAAAATTACGATCACACATCAAATAATTATCGCAAAAATTGCTTGACCATAAAATGTGAGTTGTTGTTAAGGATTGGTCTGTATAGAAAAAATTAAAAAAATGGAGAGAATAAGTCACTAATTACAATATTATTTTTTTATATGAAAATGTTCCTACTAAATAATGGTATTGCTATGGGACATTCACTTTGTCAGTTTTTCCATATTTCCAGAAAAACAACAAATATTTTAATGTGGTAGATACATCAGGCAAAAACTTGTTTGTAATGAATTGTCTCATATTACATATTCTCTATGTAGAACATAATAAAAATGCAATATTACAACAAGTCAAATATTTTGACAGATAGGACTATGTTAATTTGTTATAGTATTTCCAATATTCTTCACCTATACCTTTCTGAATTGACTATTTATATCAAGATATTCAAGACCTCTATATTTATAATAAAATTATAATTTGCATAATTTCTGTCTGTCTATGTATATGTAGTTTCACTGATTTGTGTGATGTATGTATGGACATGCATCACACAAATCAGTCAAAATTAGAAACAAATATTTTTAGGTGTAGGTATCATATAAATTTTTAAATAACTAAAAGGTAATTTTGAAACTGCAAGTGAAACTGCAGGTATCTTCTAAATATGTAACTCCTATTTATTGCACTTTTTATACTAAGTTGCTATATTCTATATTCAAACTAAAAATTAAATAAAAATATATAAAATAATATTGAACAAACCTGCATTAGATAATCTTTTCATTAGCTCTTCGAGACTTTTTGCTACAACATTTTTATCACAGATCATCAATGATTGAAATACTTCTTTGAGCAATAATTTAGCATCACCTGCCTCATAATTACACACAGCTTCTACACTAGCTTTTGATAGGATTCCTGAAAGCTCTGGTAATTCTGAAAGTAGAACATTATTTCATTAAATAAAGATGAATTTTATATTATGATCATAAAGAGAAATATGATGTTATTATGCATGACATTTAAAAATAATTGGTCTCTATTAACAAAGCCGTGGTAGCTTATTGTCTGGCCACTTGCCTGTAATTCTCATTACTCAAGGCAAACAAAAGTTTAGATACCCTGTGCTTGCTCAATAAAAGTGTCAATTTTCCAATTTCAATTTAAGTTCTGCTTTATCACATACTTTGCAATGAAGGAAAACATTGTAAGGAAACCTGGATGTCTACAACATAATATTTCTAATGGTAGTCACTGACAAGACATCACAGTAGACTTTCTGAGGTGTGTGGGGGAAAATTTTACATAGTAGCCACAGTTCTCCATACATCTGAGGTGCATTTTGAAAAGGTCATGCACTATTCCCAGTAACTATATCCATATATCTCATCAGTAACTACCATAAGATATGTGAAGTCCACCAATCCGCACTGCACATGGTGGACTATTCCCTATACCCCGCTTAGTCCATCAGTGCAATAGTTAAAAATAGGCTGTTACTATTACTATCGTAAACAGTGAAAGTCAAAGCTTTGACTTTTTTAATAACATAACAGATAAATAATATAGCTTTTACAAGAGTCCCAAATTATTATGAAAAATTTTATGTATACAAAATTGAAACTGAAGTAAACTTACCATATTTCAATTATATAGTCAAAATTATATTTGAATATCATTTATCAATTTGTAAATACTCACTTTTAAGAAATTCCTTAATCTCTTCAATAGGTCTAAAGCCACAAAGTCCTTCAAAATCAGTTAAAGCTATTGCAAGTTCAGGTTTATGATTTGGATCTTTATATACATCAGGAAAAGAGGCATGAAGTTGTTCAGCATGACCCTAAGAAATATTAAAATTACAATAAATTAAAAGAGAAACTGGGTTCACAATTTTAACACAATTAATAAAGCAGTACCTTTGTTGGATGAGCTTGTATTGATAGAGCTTTCCGAATGGATAATACTTTAAGAAGAAAAGGGACGGTTACGCCAAAATTTCTTTTGACCACTGGCCCAATAGCATCAACATTATCTTTTAAATATTCTGAAAGAAGTATGTTCCTCTCTACAATCAAAGAAGGTCCATTTGGATGTGTTCCCATCCAAAGTTCAGCATACGGTTTATTTAAATCAATCTCAACCTGAGGATCACTGCTGGATAGTAAGTTAGCGACCATACTATCTTGACCTAATTTTCCCCAATCATAGTTTTGGACTTTGCACTTTAACTCCATACTGAAAGCAATATTGATCAATCAACAATTAAGCCAATAGTTATATACATTTAGTTGTTTATAAATTTGTTGGCATACATTAGAGTGAACTAAACAATAAACGGACTTTAAAGTAACTAAGAATCGATACCGTAATGAACGTAATTTTATGTAACTAATTATATTAAAAACAATCAACTTAAACCTGTATATTATGTTACCGCTTTTTACATTTATTTGGTAATTTATTTATTTTCGAGACTAATGTAGTTATCACAGATAGATAAAAAGCCGACTGGAACAGACTAATATGAGAGCAATGATGACAGTACTTATCAAACTGACAGTAGACAATAGACATGTGTCAGCCTGTGTAACAGACAGTAAATAAAATTTAAAAACAGTTTATACCTAATTTGTTAAAACCAAAAGTTTAAAATATTTTCGATTTCAAATAACAGCACCATAGCGCATTATGCGAAATTCAGCGTTCGGCTGTCCGACCAAGCGCATGCTTGCTCTGGCAGTTTGAAAGCTAGCCCGCCCTCTCGCCCGCCGCTCGTGCTTGAGTGTGCCATCTCGCTCTCGTTCGCGTCTGCGTGCCGTCCCTCTCTCGCATTTCACGTAAATTTTTACGTGATGCAATTTTGATTG
>JAOCPS010539520.1:0-11359 GCA_025505425.1 Graphium colonna
ATCCAATAAACCAATTGTATTCAATTTCCCAGGTTGACAACGCACTCGCAACTCTCCGGATATTGCGTGTGTCCATGGGCGACGGGAGCACTTACCATCACGTGAACCGTCTGCTCGTTTGTCTTCCTTTCCATAAAAAAAAAAGATTACTCTATGAGATAAAAAAAGAAGAATTTTTAAAATCGGTTCATAACTGACGTAGGTATGCGCGAACGTACATAAAAATAAAAACATTCGAATTTAGAACCTTCCTTCTTTTTTAAAGCCGGTTAAAACATTGTGTACCTGTGAAAAAAGCAGTGATTATATAAACGCTCATGTAACAATGTTATTAATACTGAAGTGATTCATTGAACTCGTATTACTGGCTTTATATGTACGCAATCATTACGGCAAACAAAAAAAAATTGATCTCAATATGTCTGTTTGTCACGCTACATAGATTACACTAAGAACTTGATATAGACCACTGTGGGTAATATTTCTTATAAAACGTTTGAGCAACGCAGTATTAAAAAGCTTATTGTTATGGAATGGATGACAAACGAGCGACGGTTTACCTGATGGTAAGCGATCCCGTCCCCTACAGACACATGCAACATCCGGAGAGTCGCGAGTGCGTCGACAACCTGGGAAATTGGATGGTATAGGTTTATTAGATAGGATGGGATCGGGATTAAGGATTTGGAGGCTGAAAGAGTGGGAAAAGAATGGTCATCCGGCAACCCGGAAAGTCATGCATACTTTGTTTTATGCCGACTTTTTATAGGCTTTATAAGTTAAAAAGTTAACTAAAAATTTAAGATTGACAATAAAGTCCCATGTTTTATGCGTAATTTATTTATACGCAGAATATAAATAAAAATTTATACTTTTATACTATTAATATTATAACTTTTGTACTATTAAAATAAATAAATAATGAAAACCGGTACATTTTGGAAGTTGTCTCACATTATTTTTGCGTGAAAACTACTATTGTTTCTAGGTGACAGTGTGTTTAATGTGTTTTATTACCATAGAATTGGGTAAAACTCATAGTATACAGAGTGACCGGTGAGCGACCTTCAATATTCAAGTACGATATATGTAGGGATCGTATATGAATAATAAATATATTATTAGAAACAGATATTGATTCACCACGCAATAAACATAATATAAAGTTAAAAAAAATATTGCGCAATTCATATTCACCCTAGCGGACACGGCGCAGCTAAAGTGGAGGGGAGGTCGATGACCTGCGGCGTGTTCAGCTGAGTAAGCATCGCGCGGTACTGCCACACTTCATTAATTCATTGGAAAATTTGGGCAAAAACTGTGCCCATAATTTCATTACATAAATATGATGGCAATAGAGTACCGAGTGCTTACCTTTAATATCGAAAGGGACTCACCTATCACCTGTATAACAGACGTTTTGACATTTGATATTTAGACATAGTATATGAGAAATTGTCAGATTTTTTACGAAAATACCTTGTGTGTGGAAAGGTCTAGAAGCAAGAGCGTTCTACATCAGCACAAGTGCAGACGTATTAGTGCAGAAGCCGGGACTAATCAACCGGCGCGTATATTTAGATAAGGCGGTGTGCGTGGGCGCTGCGGGGCGCACTTGCCGTGCCCTGGGATATCGAGTCGGTCGCTCTGGGGACAACTTTTGACACGTTAGGGTCTAATGCCACAAAACCCTTTTTAACCGCTTGCAAACGGGACCCTATTTACTAATTAATACTCCGCTGTCGGTCTGTAACAGACAGTCAGTTGAAATTTTCAGAGAATGTGTATTTCTATTGAACAAAATTCAAAACAAAAGGGAACCCCCTATACATGATACTAGCAAAATGTGAGATAAGTTGAAAGTAAAAGTTGAAAATTACGTGAGCATGCATAAAAAATAGGAACATCCGATTTGAGGACATCCTAATTTTTTGATGTCGGATAAAAAGTCTAATAGTCATTCGGCACTCGGAGGCGTAGCTAAGATTGTGCGATGCAAGCTTGTCTAAAGGGCCATTCGCTCCGCCACAAAAAGTGGCGAGGCGCGTGTCCACTGCCAACCGTTAACGCAACGGTCCAGTCGCGTGCTTGCCAACTTATCGCCTCGCCGTTACGCGCCGTTTTTGCTCCTTGGCACGATTATGTTGGCAACACTGATGGGATAGCTTTTTTATGGAAAGGATGATAAACGAACAGACGGTTCACCTAATGTTAAGCTATCCCGTCCCCCATAGACACATACAACATTAGAGAGTCGCGAGTGTCGACCTGGGAAATTGGATAAAATAAGATTTATTGGATAGGATGGGATCGGGATTAAAGATGTGGATAGGAAGGGAATGGGAAAAAAAAAGGTAGGAATGACCATCCGGCGTCCGCAAAAGTCATGCATACTTTAGTTGATGCCGACTTTTTAAAGGGCGGTGGTACATCCCCGGGTGAGCGGGGCCGTAGGAGTGCAGCAAAAGCTGTAAACAGATGTAATATTCTACAGGAAAGTTGGTGAAAAATACTGTAGAGTATAATTAGAAGTCCTGGTGCCGAGTGAAGACTTCACATCCTGTAGTTTATTGTGGGAATAATGATTTGTAACATTTGCCTTTTCAGCCGACTTCAAAAAAAGAGGTTCGCAATTAGACTGTATTTTTTGGGTATGTGCGTTACCGGATTTCTTTTTAACTTATGAACCGACTTTAAATTTGTACCTTTGGTGGTCCCATATTCTGGCGATCCCATATAATTTTCATGCAAATCGGTCCTTCAGTCTCTGTTGTAAATCAAAATTACTGAAAAATTGGTTTTACTAACGTTCACTTCTAAGGCTTTTGAAGTCGATTTCCCTGTTTTCTGTGGAAAATAATTACGATAAGGTGAGTTAAAAAATGTCAAAAAGGTGAGGAAATAGTGTTCTGACATACGTGAAACCTGCCAATCTGCACTGGGCCCGCGTTCTAAAGAAGGCCTTAGGCCTTATTTAAAAATAAACTAACACACTTCATTTATAAATAGGTAGGACATAAATATCTAACTAACAGACAAAGAAAGATATGAAAGTCTATTATATATAACAGCTTTCTTTTATATAATTGCATTGTCGGCGATGTTTTTCTTAGTCTAGTCTAGTTTTTCTCAGTCTTCTTCTTTTTCTCCATCTAAACTACACATCGTTCAATGACCGCTAAATAAATTCGAAACTGCGGCAAACCTGACGGCAGTTTACGCCGTTGTAAACTCTCCCGACTCTGCCCGTTGCCACGGCAACTGCGCTTATTTCATGGGTGAATCATTAGAGCGTGTTATTTCGCGATTACGGCGAACGTCCGAAATAAAATTTTTTCTTTGAATGTAAATTGGTGTGATTAGGATATGTCGGATGTGGAGTAATTGGTTTGGCCGCTGCTGTTATTTTAAAAGAGCAACTGCCGAGTTTTCCGCCAGCTCTTCTCAGCTCTGCTTTTCAGCGCTGTCGGTAGCTTCCTCTTACAATGTGACAATGTAAAAAATTGACGTTTCACAAGAACGCGTAAGCGTCTTTGTGACGTTTCTATGTGATATTTGAAAATTTGAATTTGGAACTCATTTCTGTATCTATATAAGAATGAATAAAGTTTCTGTCTTTTCTACCGTGCAAAAGTAATGAGAGATTTTGATTTTTAAAGTTTACGTGCACGGTGTCAAAATTTTAAAAAAAAATGTATTATCTTACCGTCTAAGTTAGACCATATAATTGTTTGCGTTTCTTTTTTCGTCATCAAAGTGACTACATAAAGCTACTTGTTTCATATTAAATAGAGACACACTTCATTCACTAAGACACAGCATAATAGACAATGGAGAGCTAGATCTAAAATAAGATAAAAAACAATAAAAAATTATTTCAGTTTTATTACATAGTTTATCGAATTTTACTGTATTTTTTTAACCTTTCTCAACAATAGTCATAGTTGATAGACCGCAGAATCTTTTGTGTCCACGGTCTTCGTATGTAATTTTTCGACGGTCATTGGATAAAGCCTTTGTCATGATAACAGCTATTTTCAACAAGCTATTGCTCGCGGCGTCACCATTAGCCGCGGTGCAATGACGTCGCCGCCCTGCACTCGACTCGTCTGTTTGTCCAAGTGTTGTGGAGCGAGCTGAAGCGCACTTGGCAGACGCGTGCACCTCTATCCAGTTGTACCAATAGAGAGGTGCTCTGTTCTGTAAACACTTCATATTGAGGGCGCATATTCCACTGTGGTGAACGGCTTGGAGGTCAAGTTGATGGATTTACGTCGTTCAACAATGTCACTACGAGTAGATTACAATGTAAAGATCGTCTTTTTGTTTTTTTTTTAAGACGGTTCACCTGATGATAAGCGATCTCGTCGCTTATAAAACACACGAGTCGCGAGTGCGTTGTCAACCTGGGAAATTGGATAAAATAGCTTTATTGGATACTAATTAATGGTGACGGGATTAAGGATTTGGTGGGGAAAGGAATGGAAAAAGAAAAGCGAAGACATGGCCATCCGGCATGCCTGAAAGTCATGAATACTTTATTTTATGCCAACTTTATAAGGAGCGGTGGTACTTCTCCGGGCGAGCGTGGCCGTAGAAGTGCAGTAAAAGTTGTAATAAAATATTACACTCTACCATCTCATAAAATAAAGTAATTAAAGAATGTCACTACCAGTGGATTACAATATAAAGATCGTCTTGTTATTTTGTTCAGAGATACCTAGCTGCATTCGTCGGTCGGCTAGTAATATATGACATATTGCTCCGCTTTACCGCCTGTAACCTAGTGGTTTGGGCCTTTGCTTTGTAAACCGGAGATCGTGAGTTCAAATCTCGTAGGAAGGCAATGACAATGTTGTTGTTTCTTGGTTCGATTAGAACAATACGGGCTGATCACCCGATAGCTCGAAAAGTAATATGATCCATGCGTCAAAATGGGCATGTAAAAAGTCGTGCTCTGATTTCAAGATCGCCTTTGATAGTCGTTATAGGATGTCAGTACCTTCAAATATATAACTAACCCGTCTGAAGGATGGTTTAGTTGTCGCGATATATTTAAATCCTTCTTCGGAGGTCAGATACGAGTTGCTCTGTGTGTTGTCTGATGTTTAGGTAATGTTTAGGTAATGTTTAGTTGAATTAGAAGCTGACCGCAACTAATCTGGGAATAAGGCTAGGGAGAAAGATAGTAGTAGAGTCCTTGCTTTGTTCAAAAGGCTCTTGCTGCATTCGCCGACCTGCTAGACTGGAAATACATTACCGCTTCAATGACTAAAGAGATTTCTTTTGCCACGCGTATCCCTTTTATTCCTAAATATATTTTTCTTTACCGCTGTGTTAGCTAGTGCCCAGACGCTCGCCTTTAGATCTGCATGCCTGAGGCGAACCTAAGTTCGATTGCCTGTCGGCACAAATGATATTTTTATTTTCTAAATTTGTTATTTTAAGTGCTGATTTACCACATGCTCGACGGCGAAGGAAAACATCATGGAACCTGCGTATCTGTGAGATAATAAAAATATTTCTGGGATATGTGGAGTTCGTCAATCCGCATTTAAGCCGCGCAGTTTTAGCAGCTCATCACAGCTCATATAGTTAGACGGCTACATACAAACAAATATACAGTATTTTTTCGTATATAGCCATTTGTTCATGCCAAAAGGATTATGCGTGTAAATTCTTTTTACAGCACAATAGTACCTTTTGTTGTCTTCAAATAGAGGTATTTTTTTCAATGATCCCGTGTAACCTCTGACAGTGCCGCGGTACACGACACCGGAATCTTTCCTCGGCGATTGGATCTACGCTGAATTGCGATGCGCCCGTATTGTTTGTTAAAAAGCGACGTGGGAACGTCACGGCGGACTGATTTGTCTGTCCGTCTGTCTGTTCAGTCGATGGCGGTTCATTGAGGCCTCTGGAGGTGCCTCTATACCTCAGTTTTGTAGTGTGATAATTTCCACGCGAATATATATCTTATCACAAACAATAAGAGTTTAATTTGCTTTGTGTTCATCTGTACGTTTTCATACCTTGCTAGGTTTTTTACCGATGTCTTTAACTTAATGTGCACGCGAATATAGTCTTTATCGCAAGCGATTAGAGTCTGATATGTTATGTGTGTGTATGTTTGTGTATGGTGAAAGTTTCGTAATAGCAGTATTGGCTGGTGACAGTGCATAAAAGACCTTAAGATGTGCGTCATAAGATCCGGAATGACGTGCGGTTGACGCAAATCCGTCTAGCTGTCTCCGAAGAAGGTATTGATGATTCTATGTTTAAAGTTTTTATCTATATCAGTTACTTACTATTCATAGGAAATTGCTAAAGCGAATTAAATCTCCTTGTAAATTACCATTTTTGGTAGATTCTGAATTTTATGGCAACAGTCTGAAAATAACCTTTTAAATAAAAAAAAAACACTATCCAACTCTTTTAATAAGTAACGCAGTTTCGGAGTAACTAGGAATATAAAAATACGCGGATTAAAAACAGCCTTCTTTGAAAATGTGTTCTTCAATTCACGAATAAAATAAAAAAGCTAAAGGCTTTGTTCACATCTAACGCGGTTATCATCAGTAGGAGATTTTTTTTATTATTAAATACCAGTATTAGGAATATTTTTTGTTATTTTCTAAGCAAAAGATTTGGATTACTCAACACCATGGTATGGCTCCTAAGGTCAAGAAGACCTACAGGCTGATTGATGAGTCACCCTCAATATTCAAGGACTTTATATGTAGGAATCATATATGAAGAATAAAAATATTATTAAAAATAAATATTGATTTACCGCTGAGTTCACATAGTCTAGAGTTAAAAAAATTATTACGCAAACTATGTTCACCCTAGCGGACACGGCGTTAACGGATTGGCACGGAAGTCGATGACCTGCGGTGTGCTCATCTGAGTAGGCATCGCGCTGTACCGCCGCACTTCATGCATTTATTAGAAAATTTCGGCTAAAAGTACGCCCCTAATTTTTCTTACATAAATATGATGGCAATCGAGTAAAAAGTGCTTTCCTTTAATATCGAAAGCGACTCACCAATGAAAATGGACTCCGAAGCCGGAATAAACGTATTCCAGGATCGGAGTCCATTTTATATTATTTTTGAGGATGTATTTAGAAACGCTAAATACGTCCTCAAACATCGGATAAAGTAAAAAAACACAATTCATTCTGGGATATTCTGAGAATTTCCTTAAAGATGTCTTATTTTAGGATTCACCGCTCTGCCAAGTGGAATGAACTTCTTTTGACAACGGACATCTAAGCGTAACGCAACTGAATTCGTCGTAGTTAAATAATAGTAAATTAATCTTAAGCTTTAAAAGAAAAAAAAATGTTGTATTATTTTTTATACTTGGAACATTTTAAATCAATTAAATTTTTAAAACGTAATCTTAAGCTTTAAAAGAAAAAGAAAATGTTGTATTACTTTTTAGACTTGGAACATTTTAAATTAATTAAATTTTAAAACGTAATCTTAAGCTTTAAAAGAAAAAGAAAATGTTGTATTATTTTTTAGACTTGCAACATTTTTAATTAATTAAATTTTTAAAACGTAATCTTAAGCTTTAAAAGAAAAAGAAAATGTTGTATTACTTTTTTAAACTTGGAACATTTTAAATAAATAACATTTTTAAAAAGAATTTTATGGCGGTTTATTTTAAAAGGACAATGCCCATTTTTATATGGCAAACCGTACCAAGTTGCATCAAGTTTAAACATGTTGTTTTTGGAGACTAGACTTATTATATTAACTACTATAGAAGTTACTTTCGTAAGAAAACCCCGGGTTTCGGATATAATTAATAAATTCGAAAAGTTTATTCATAGAAAATAGCTTCTACTGCATTCTACGTAACTATGACAGATTTCGCAAATGTCATGTAGGTAAAGCAAAATTCATACTTGTATGCTTTAAATTAAATTTCTTGGTTAAAAATCGAATCCATGATGCGTGATGTCCTAAGAAATTATGAAAATAATTACTATACAATTTTTATCTTGATGCATAAGAATTTTTGGTAGCACTTTTGGACATTTTCTTTTATCACTCGACGTTTCAAACTCTATACAGCGTTCATGGTCACGGGCAGGACTGAAGTGTTCAACGTCCTACAGTCACTTGTCAATACTGCAAATTAAGGTATAATTAAAATTAAGAAAATCGCGATAAAATCTGTAAAGTTGTTTAATTTAGAGAAGATACCTTACTTATTTTGATTAAAAAATTTTCTTTCACCAAGAAAATTGAAGCTGATCCTAAAATATATTTCTAAATACAACACCGTCTCTTGAAATCGGATAAAGTTAAAAAAAGCGCATTCTTTTCTCAGAATATCCCACCCGTTAGTCTTATTTTAAGACTATATAATCTCTCAGCCAATTGGGATGAACGATTTCTTTTAACAGCCAACTTCAAAGTGGGATGCAGTTGAATTCGTGACAAGTTAAGTGAGATATACGAGCCCTTGGTACAACTGATAGGCGTCGGTGGGTGGTCTACGGACAGACAGATTTGCTTACTAAATTATATCTAATGCTCCAATAGATCTTGATTACGACTAAGTAGTAAGTTATATGTGAGTAGTATTGGATTTATTGGCGTTGCTTGCGCTAATACAGATTTGGTTATTTGTTTCTTTTTCGAGATATAAGATCTTTGTAGGTGTTAGAGCATATCATCTTTTCACAGCTTTTGCTGCACTTCTACGGCCGCGGCCGGGGAGGTACCACCATGCATGACTTTTGGGGATGCCTTTTTCTTTTCCTACTCCATTCCCCACCAAGTACTTAATCTTGATGACAACCTATCCAATAAAACAATTCTATCCATTTTTCCTGATTGACAGCGCACTCGTGACTCTCTGGATGTTGCGTGTGCCTATGGCCCTCGGGATCGCTTATCACTAAGTGAACCAACTGCTCGTTTGTCTTACTTTTCGTTAAAAAAATCATGGAATAAGATACTCATTAAAAATATTCTGTACCGTGACATATGTAGATGGCATTTGTAAAATTGCTCCTGGAGCAACTCTACATATGGTTAATTGAATTTAGTCTATTTTATATAAAAGCGTGACTAATATACCAACAGTCTTGCTTTATTTATTATTTATATTATTAATGAGATTTAGTTCTGGCTTGTTATATACAATATTATTAGTATTTAGTTCTAAGAAATCGATAAAACGTAAATCAATGTCTATATCTTGCTTTACTTCTTGCTACCATTTATTATC
Source organism: Graphium colonna (assembly GCA_025505425.1). NCBI lineage: Eukaryota > Metazoa > Arthropoda > Insecta > Lepidoptera > Papilionidae > Graphium > Graphium colonna. The sequence continues at coordinate 9,253 of JAOCPS010539520.1, forward strand.
AAGGTGCTCAGTTCTCACCAGCCTAATTATTACTGCCAAAGGACAATGCCCAAAAGCTGTACCAAAAAGTCTCATAAGTCGAGATCAAAATTATATAGTAATAATATTATTTCTAAGACTTACGCGAATATTTGACATTTTAAATTAAACAACTTTACGGATTTTATCGCGGTTTATTTTTAAATTTTATCACCCGACGTTTCGTTTTTCGTTCGACGTTTTCGTGAATAATTTCCTTAGTTTCTTACGATAATACCCTTCATGGATTTGAAATAAGAATTTAAAGTATAAAAGTATGATTTTTTTTTACCTAGATGACGTTTACTCAATCGATCATAGTGATGTAGAATGCAATAGAAATTAATATTGATAAATCGTTTTTTCGATTTTATCAAATATCTATAAAACCCAGGGTCTCTTTACGAAAAGAACTTATGTAGGAGTGAATATCAAGTTTAGTCTCTCAAAACGTTTGAACTTGTTACAGCTTGGTATCGGTATGCCGAATAAAAATGGGCATCGTCCTTAAAAAAACTCGTATATAATAATTATAATAACATCCTTTTTTTCTAGAATAATTACAGAAACGATAAACATAAAACAGTAAAGATTAAACGTCACCCACATCAACTGCCTTTTTGAACCCACTGCTGGGCATGGGCCATATTGTATACTTAATCAAATACAATGGTAGACAAAAGGTCCAGGTTCACTTTATATACACAAAGTATATAAACTCGAAGCATACATCTACGTATACTGTCCTAGCCAGACTTTTTTTTTAATTTGAACACAAAAAGAATATTTCAGTTTAGATGCATCTACTTCTCGTTGTTAACAAATAGTTGGTATTTTTAAAGTCTGAGTAAATACTAGGCATGCGCCATTTCAGTGATTTTTCGCTTGCTATCGGTTATATAACGTTCTCATTGTAGGCAAAGGTAACGTTATATAACCCATAGCAAGTGAAAAAGCAGTGAAACGGCCCATGCCTAGTAAATACTAAATTTACGAAATCTCTGCCGTTATCAAACGCACGCCTTATCTTATTTGCTCTCCGTTTTTATTTCTGTGTTTTATTTTCGTCTGTCTATTTATATCGAGTGTTTGTCGAGATTTGTACTTACGGCCCATTGCTCCCGTTGTGCAAACGACCTCGGTTCGCTTATCTCTATTTTTTTTACTACTTGCGACTTTGGGTTCTAGTCTGTTATTCGGCGGTTACCATAGAGTAGGCAACGTACAGAGGTGTCTAATTGTATTAGAACATTAAACGCCGCCCTTATTATGAGACCTACGTCTTGTGTTACAAGGCATACATTACACATATACAAAACTATTTTAGCCCTTTAAAAAAATAGACGTATAAACCTTTAAACCTACCGTGTTATAGAATAATACCTTACTTTTCTATATTATTGACAACATGTGTGCGAAATTTATGATAATCAATTAATTGGGCGTGTCGAACATGTCGAATCGTTACCAATAAGCAAACTCACTTTCTTATTTATGATATTAATATTAAAATATTAAATTCCACCACTCTCTTTACTCCATGCGAGCAGTCTGACGCCAATCTATCAATCAATATTGTCGAACGAAACTGACACACAACCACTACGTTAAAAGCCGGCGCGCACTGCGACAAAATGCCGCATTGCACATTAACGTAATTCGTCAAAACCGCCAATCAAACATGACTGCGTTCCTCGTGGTAACATTGGATTGGTGGTTATGTCGCATTATTGCGATCATTCGCCGCGCGGCGTTTTGCCGCAGTGTGCGCCTGCCCTAAGTCATTAATTGACATATAGTCTAATACACACATTGTCATTTCCCAATATTATAATTTTCGTCAAGTAATGTTTATCTTATATCAATTAAATCGCAATTTTTATAGTAGGTAAAATGAAGAGAAATTTATGTTATTTTTAAAACTATTATATTTAAAGTTTAAAGAAATATTTTAGAAATGGTCTCGGCATTATTTGTTACGCATATTTAATTTTTTTTGAGGATTCAGAAAATTATGTACCGATTATTTATTATTATTGTATTAAATTAGTAAAGTATTCAATTATGAACGTATGCAACGGTGCATTTT
>JAOCPS010539631.1:0-11359 GCA_025505425.1 Graphium colonna
ACGCTGTAAAGGGTTCGAAACGTCGGGTGATAAAATTTAAAAATAAACCGCAATAAAATCCGTAAAGTTGTATTATTTAAAAAGGATAAGAAATGATGATCTTTAAACTACTCAACATTTTTATAGTTAGAATGGTTTCTATAGTACCCGTAATTATCATATGTATTGATCATAAGTAGCATTTGATCCTTATAATTTAACATTCAATACCTGCATAGCTCGAGTCCATCCTGGTGCATTAGGTGTGCAACCCAAAGTTCGTAATGATGCATTAAGCTGCTGTAATTCGGCATCAGGAAAAGGAACAGCTGGCTGAGGGGTGGGTGCAACTTTTTTCTTAACTACATGAATCATTTCACCAGTTTTAACTCCGCTTTCTTGGAGCGTAACATTGTCCCTAAGAATTTTTCCATGGTGTATTGCTTCTGCAAATATAAAATCATATTATAGATGAAAAAATGTAATTGACACATCATTACAGGGAAAACAAAAATAACGTAATTTTACAATAAAAAATACTTAAGACTAACCCAGTGAAGACGATGGTTCGTTTATTTTTTTTCCGGCCTCTGTTTTTAAGTTATCAACTGTATTGTCGAGCCCGAAATTTTCTAACTTGTAACGTTCCAAGGGACCAGGCTTTATTTTAACTCCAAGGACAACAAATGGTTGATTTTCCAACTGCTCCATTTTTATTCAAATAATTATGATTTTAGGCTGTAATAAAAAAATATTTATTAAGTATTATAAGACAACGCAATTTATTTTAGGAACGTAAATAAGAAAACGCATTCAAAGAAACACTATTCCTTCAATATTACGGGCGGATATAAGAATGATGAAATGAAACATGCAAAATAAATTATAAAGATACTTAACAATCAAATAATAACAACAATACAGTCAGCAAATCAGCAGTATCGTGCGTGACATGACACAAAATCACAAAAAAAAAATTAATGAAATGTCACTAGTGATGCTACAAATCTTTATTGCAACTTTATTGAACAAAGCATTTGATCTCTATCATAACCACTTTTCAGAATCAGATATTGCATTCATTCCGGTTGGTTTGATTTCTTGCAAAACTTTTAAGTGGCATAAAACTCAAGGCAATTTACAATACAGTATTTATCGATGCATTAATAATTTGGTCGTTACAATCATATTTTATGCATCTAGTAGTACGCTTTTGCAGTTTGTAGGCAGACTTAAGTGCCTGCCCTGCCGTCTAACATGTCGTTTGATTTGATTTCAGAATATGGTGGAGATTGTATGCCAAACAAACGAGTTTGAATTAGGAAAAAAAATAAACGTGCGTGCCGTGCAGAACATTTTGTATGCAAGCAGTGCATTCATTCAGAAACCATGTATGGTAATCCGGGCTAGAAACTCTATATGTGTGGTGGGCTTCAACCTCAGCTTGGTTAATAACCTATAGCCTAATCCAAATATTTTCAGACATTATAATTCTGATGCATTTTGATATAATCAAAATATTTTTATGCAATTATTATATATCTGAAATAAGTTGTTAGCTAATCTCTTATTGTATTAAGATTAAATATCAGAGGGTAAACATTAGCTGATTGATTTTACATTTTTTGCCTGCTATTGAATCTGAAATTTCATTTGGGTTTGTTTTATATTGCGTAATAATTAACCGTTACCGTTGGGTTTTATTTTATATTGCGTAATAATTAACTGTTAATTGGTAAACATTTCGAAATCGATTTTTAATCGAACATCGTATTTATCAAAAGCGGAACAAGGCTTATAATTGCTAGCCCATCACTGTTCGTTCAAGTTGATTCCGTGAAAATTAAACAAAAATCTGAAGACAAATTGTCTACGTTTTGCATTTGCCATTTAATGATGGCGAAATGATTAATCTATACAATTATGTTGATATTTTAAAATCATCTGAAGTGTTCTTAAAATCAACATCTTGACGGTTTCGTAAACGTACAATGACTTGAAAATGACTAACGGATGTAATGAACAGCAAGAGGCTAAAATTGCCGAGCGCAATGAACGCGTTAAAAAAGTGTATCGGTAAGTTTTTGCGAGAAAAACAATATTTTAACCAAAACATTCTCCTATTTTCAACTTACGTTTCACCAAATTAGTAGGTTAATTTAAATGTCACCTAAGCTGTTGCGTGTTAGACTATTTTTTACATATCTATGACATATGTCTTATTAGAATGTTGTGAATTACAGTTTATATTTTTTAAGTTTTTGATAAAAACGATTTAACCTACCTATTTCTTTAATGGCAAGTTATTAAGTTCTAATACAAATCGTTTAAAGTATTCGCTTGTTAGGTTATTAGTATCATTGTTTCCTTATGGTTTGTCTTTTTTACATGACCCTATCGGAATCGCCTCGATCCTTTAATTAATATTATATTATATATTAATTATTAAATTTTTATGGTAATATTATTTCAGGTATGTGACTGATGTTTCACGCCGAATCGGAGAATCAACAGCTGCATGTAATAGTGTATCAGACCTTTTTGCTACAAACATTGAAGTTCAGAGGCAAAAGTTGCGTGACAATTGCGAGAAACTGATATTTCTGGACCCATTAAACTATGGAAAAAAATCCCTTGAACTTCTTTGGCGTAAAGTATATTACGAGACTGTTTGTGCTGCAAAGAAGCACCGTGAGACAAACAATGAGTTTGACGGCTACCTGTTTACCCATATTATGAGTGGTATAGGTCATTTTCACCACCTGATAACCAGAATTGAGTCTGAATTCAAGATAAAAGTAAATGAGCTAGATTATACGCCTTTGGACATAGATGAAGAGAAACCAGAAAATGAAGAGCCATTTAACGAAGATGAAATTCAGTTTGCTAAGTCGGTCCTTTTCTCTTGTCTGATATACCTGGGTGATTTGAGCCGATACCAATCTGAAATGTTTAGTACATTTGATCCATCAATTGGAGCCCGGTATTATCTCCAAGCAGCACAAATAGATCTATCGTCTGGCATGCCTTACAATCAACTGGGTAATTTATTTCTAGATAAAAACTACAACCTGGATTCAGTTTGCTGTTATATTCATTGTTTAGGTTCTGTCTCACCATTTGAAGGGGCCATTGGCAATCTAACAAAGATTTTTGAGAAAAACAATCAGTTTCTTGATACAATAAATGACTCTGAGACCTACACTCAAACTGAACATATACAGAACACAATTGCTAATTTTCTTTATCTTACTGAAATATGGTATCTCAGTAAAGAAGTCTCTAATGTATCAGATTTGTGTAACAATATGACGCAAAAGTTTAAAATAGCAATGGATTTCAATATCAACCCATTACCAGATATAAACAAGAATTACTCTGAATATTCTCAGGCTATTGAAGAAGAGCAAATCAATCCATCATATTTAAATTCCAACATGATCCATAACATTGTTGAAATTTGTCTGTTTACAAATGCCAAAATGGCGGAGACTGATGAGCATAAAGCATTTGCTTGTAAAGCATTCACTTTAGCTTTTCTATCACAGCTTCTACAAAAACAGCAAAAGCAATTGGAGGCATTAGGTTTAAAAAGCCCCGCATACAAGTATACACCGAGAGTACAACTAAAAGAAGTTGTTGAAGAAGATAAAATCCCTGATGAAGGCAAAGTACTGGAAGAGCAAATTATTGTAAATGGAAATAATACTAATGATGTGAGTAATGAAATCAGCTTAAAAGATGATGATACTGGCGATGAAGAAACAAAAATCAATGGAGATGCCAAAACTAAAAAAAATTTGGCAAAGAGGAGACGCCGTAGACGCGCCATGTCATCTGAAAGTTCTGATGGGAGCGACAGTGAAAGCAACAGTAGTGATGTTGATACAGATAAGTCTGTATCAAATGGAGAAGCATCTAACGATGATCTATCTGATTCTACATACAATGATGAAACTGATAATGACTCAAAAAGTTCTATCTGTGACGAAAGTGACACTGAAGAAATTTCCATTAATGGAAATACAGAGAACAACTTAAATAATGACACAAAAATAGAAACAAATAATAAAACACACTCGCCAGTATCCATTGCAGATAATATAAATAAAACTCCCGAATCTAACAGTGAAAAGGCGGTAGACTTTGAAGGTATTCAGAATTTTTTGATGGGCGATAACTACTTACCTAGCCTCAAACTACTGCAAGATTGGGTTCTAACAGAGAAAGACCTTATAAGATCCTGTGGTGAAAGCGGGGAGTCATTATTTCAGTGTGTAGTTGACCTTCTAAATATATTTCTATATTATTTCAATAATAAGGGTCATGATAAGTTTCCATCAGAAAACTGTAAGGTATTAAATTATGCCAAAACAGTTGTCAAAAGATTAAAATTAGAGTACAAAACTGTACCATTGCCGGAAGACATCAATTTAAGAGGGACTAACATATGTAAATTTGACAAAGACGCAGCGGAATGGCACTTTCTCGTAAAATACAAACCGTCAATTTACGAAGAAAACATTATAAGAATACTAAATTTCATTGATTTTGGCTATCAGATCGCTAAGATTGTACCAAGGATTCGGTTCAACAGATCAATGAAAATATTCTACTTGAGAAAACTTCTCTCATCGAAAATCAGCGCAAAGGTAAACCACAAAAGAAACCGGGAATGGCACAATTCTAAAAAACAAGTATGTTACAGTTTTCTTTTGAGTACTAACAAAAAAATAAAACATAATATATTCTTAAAAGCAATAGTTCTATGTATAATAAATTTTAAATACATCAGTGGTATATGAAAATAATAAAGAATCGACGCCGTTTCAAATCAAAACCGTCTTTCACAACTAATTACGAATTTTCTAAAACGCACGCACAAGAGACTTAAATGCAAAATAATATTTAAACTTTCACAAGTAATTAACATGAAACAATGAACATATCAAGTTGCTTATAAATATTAGATTAGGTATTTTTCTGTACTCACTCTGCTTACGATTTTTACTCGCAAATAATTTTAATCGATAGTGAATGTTTATTTATGTAACACGTGTAATCCAAAATTTGGCGGAAATGATTAGTTTCCTGAAGTTTTCGAAAAAAAAAAACAAATCGGTCATAATTTCTATGGAGCTGACATGTGAACGTTAATGCGTCCCTCCGCTTCACGGGGCTTCTTATATATTCATCATGTACAACTGACTAACCTTACCTAGACGGTTTAAAGTAAATAAATTAAGTTATTTTGTTAAAAAATAAATAGGACATAGCATAACGGTCGAAAAATAACAATGGTGGCTACAATGGTACATTTTCTTTACATAAAAACATATTTTTTCTTTTCATTAAAAGAATACATGTGAACTCTGAATTAAACAAAATTATTATGCAAGTAAATATAATACGATCATGTCTTCGTCAATGAGCATTGAGTTCCATAAAAATTACAAAATTTATATATTTCTCAGAAACTAATAATTTCCGCTAGATTCTGGATTACACTTGTCCCATAAATGTACATTTTATAATGATTAAAATTATTTGTGAGTAAAAATCCTTAGCAGGGATTTCAGAAAATTACCTTAAAATATTTAATGAAATAAATCTAACATAATAATTTAACATATATTCCATTTTGCTAACATTGTCAATAATTTTAATTATTAATAATTTAAACTCCTGGTCATAAGTGATGTGAAAGCAAGAAAGGCTCTAGATTAAAAGTTAATATTTGTTTTCATGCATATTTATATAATGAATAAAGAAAACAGCTAAAAATTGAACTCGCTTCTACTAATCAAACCATGTAATGTATGAAAAAAGCACTAAACATGAAGCCTAGTTTGTTAAACAGTTTCTAAAATTGGGAAAAAGTTTGGGAACCACTGTTCTATATAAAATCATGCCAAAGCCTTCACAATACAAAGATAATTTTCTAGTAGAGTAAATTATATATTTTTTTTTTATTTAAAAAAAGATTAAGTCCTATGTTTGACTGTGTAAGATACACACAGTCTTTGTTCCTCTTTACCATTTTCAAATAATTTTAATTTAAAATAATTATATATTGGGCACCAATAGCTGCTCTTTGAGCACCAGAATGGTGCCATTCGACTATTGTTGAAAACCATATTCTAAAACAAGCTTAGAGCTTAGTTAGGATTAAGAAATATTAGTAAAATTTCAAATAATTTGCTAATATGTTTATAGCCTTCACAGTACAAAGATAATTTTCTAGTAGAGTAAATTATATTTTTTTTTTATTTAAAAAAAGATTAAGTCCTATGTTTGACTGTGTAAGATACACACAGTCTTTGTTCCTATTTACCATTTTCAAATAATTTTAATTTAAAATAATTATATATTGAGCACCAATAGCTGCTCTTTGAGCACCAGAATGGTGCCATACAACTATTGTTGAAAACCATATTCTAAAACAAGCTTAGAGCTTAGTTAAGATTAAGAAATATTAGTAAAATTTCAAATAATTTGCTAATATGTTTATAAAAAAAAACAAAAAAATATATTGATACCTTAATTCGCAAACCAAAAAAAAACGTCATAAACAAATACATGATTAAACTCGCAAATACATGATTTGCATCAATTTAGAATATAATTTTATCACAATTCTTTGAATAAATAGTTATTTGAAAACCTGTCTAGTTTCTCTACACAATTAATTTGATTCTTTTTTTGTATTTAGTTTGTAAATTATTACAATTTTCTATGGTTCCCCTGACAAGATAACTTATTTTTTTTTTATTTGGAATTGTCCAGTTTGCGAATTAAGGTATCATATCATATCAAAAGGATATAATCACTTCATAAGATTTTCATTTATAAAATTAGTTTTGATATATTTTTTAAAATCATAGTAACTGTAAAAAATATGTAAAATGGTTTTGCAATTTTGTATGAAAATGATACTTGTGTTGTTTGACTCTGGCTGTTAACATTACATTACATTTTTGAATAATTATTTAAACGTATTTTTTTTTCAGGCTGAAAACGGTGAATGCGTTATGAAGAGATTAGGTCGTCTATGGTTGACGTCAAAGGTCAAAGAATTGGAGCAGACTGGACATGCTGCGGTGCCATCCCTACTTGCTTTGGACACTGCTGCTCTGTACAAACATTTGAAGAGAGTTAAACAGTTGATTCGTACTAGGAATTTTATATTCTTAGTTCCTACTATTGGTATGTGAAATAAATTTACTTAAATATCTCTAGAAGTACGTAACTGATTTCAGTGTCCAATGAACTTGAAAATTTTACCAATACTACAAATACAGGTGTTAGAGCATAACATCTTATCATAGCTTTTGCTGGACTTCTACATCTGCTCGCCCGGGGAAGTACCACCGCCTTTTATAAAGTCTGCATAAAATAAGATATGCATGACTTTTGAGGATGCCGGATTGCCATGTCTACCCTATTCTTTTTCCCCTCAAAATCTTCTCCCAACCCCTTCCTATGCAATAAACCTATTATATCCAATTTCCCAGGTTAACAATGCTTACCATAAGATGAAACGTCTGCCCATTCCAATAAAATAAAAAAAAAACAAATTCCAAAGGACAATGTACCAAAAGTGGTACCAAAAATTTTCATAGATTAAGATCAAAATAACATAGTAATTATTTCCATATTTTTAAACATGGAATTTAATTTAAAGTATAAAAGTATGAATTTTGGTTTACAAACATGACATTTTTATAATCTGTCAGGAAGACGTTGAATGCAATTAAAATTATTTTGTATGAATTGATTTTTCGATCATATCAAATATCTCCGAAATCCTGTTTTTACAAAAAGAACTTCTGTTGGAGACAATATAAAAAGTTTGGTCTCGGAAAAAAAATTTTTTGAACTTGATGCTTGTCCTTTAGTTTAATTGAATTACTAGTTCGTGAATTATTATGAAACATTATTATGAAGCTTGCTTCTTTCACTCAGACAGTAACTAAATAGATACATATATCTTTTCCCTAGACTTGTTTCCAAGTTATTTGGGGTCGGTTTCTAACTAAATCAAATATTACCTGAATATCAGTTTTTACTCAAGAGTGACTGGTATCTGACCTACTCAACCCAAAGAGATAAACTTTATAGGTTTTACTTTTGCTGCACTTCTACGGCCGCGCTTGCCCACCGCCCTTTATAAAGTCTGCATAAAATACATGATTTTTGGGGATGCCAGATGGCCATGTCTAGCCTTTCTTTTTCCCACTCCTATTCCCTCCAAATCCTTAATCCCGACCCATCCTTTCAATAAACCTATTCTATCCAATTGCCCAGGTTGGCAACGCATCATGCGTGTATGGGCGACGGGATCGCTTACCATCAGTAAACCGAATGCTTGTTTGTCTACCTTTCTTTAAAAAAAACTTTTATCGGTCGGCTTCTAACTCAATCAAATATTAACCTGATGATCAAAGGTTTAAAGAAGGTCAGCTTATTTGAAGACACTGATATCCTATAACGACTGTCAAAGATGTTCTTGACAAACGGGACCGACTTATATATTTCCATCGGACAAATGGATCATCTTACTTTTTGGGGTAATCGGTTGATCGGCCAACATTGCCCTGACCCAACTAAGAAACATCATCACAAAGTCACAATGACCCCAGTGGGACAACCTTGGGCCAGTGGCTTCCAAAGTGGGCGCTAGCGCCCCCCTGGGTGGCGCAGAACCTCGCGTTTAAGACAGTGGTTTAAATTTGGCTCTAGCGCTCTTACAGATGTTGTTATTTTAGAAGGTTTGAAATGGGGGGAGGGGGGCAGAGATTTTTTTTTTTCAAAAAAGACGGTGGACCATTAAAGTTTGGGAACCACCGCCTAGGCCGTGAAGGCGGTAAATAGATATATATTAACCTAAATTAAACTGCCCCTTATAAAGAATTATTTATTTGAAAATAGGCAATTCTAAAGGTACACGTGTGATGAAGTTAAACAATTACGTATACAAAAACATTAGATAAGAAAAACGACAAATCATTATGTTTGCGCACTTTATCACAGCTTCGAAAACCTAAAATAACATGTCTAAATTAATGTTATCAATTTGGCGCAAACCACGTGTACGTCATATATATAGATATTGTTTAGTGATAACTCAACATTACTATCGAAATCATGTATTGATTTTTTTTTTCTTAGGTGATAGAGCATAACATCCTTAGCACAGCTTTTGCTGCTCTTATACGGCCGCGCTCGCCCGGGGAAGTATCACCGCCCTATATAAAGTCGGCATAATAAAGTATGCATGACTTTCTTAGTTGCCGAATGACCATTCCTCCTCTCTTTTCCCATTCCTTTCCCCTCCTAATCCTTAATATGTTCCCGTTCTAACTACTAAATCTGTGTTATACAATTTCCTAGGTTGACACACCGCACACGCAATTCTCCGGATGTTGTGAGTCCATGGGCGACGGGATCACTTAACATCGGGTGAACCGTCTTTCCATAAAACAATCGGATCAGTAGTTCCTGAGATTAGCGCGTTCAACCAAACAGTCTTCAGCTTTATATTATTAGTATTTTTTTTATGTAAAGGAAGACAAACGAGCAAACGGTTCACCTGATGGTAGGTGACCCTGTCAACCATAGACACACGCAACATCCGGAGAGTCGCGAGTACGTTGTCGACCTAGGGAATGAGATAGAATAGGTTTATTGGATAGGATGAGGTAGGGATTAAGGATTTGGAGAGGAAAAAGAAAAGGGTGGAAATGGCCATCCAACGTCCCCAAGTCATGCATACTTTATTTTATGCTGACTTTATAAAGGGCGGTGGTACTTCCCCGGGCGAGCGCGGCCGTAAAAGTGCAGCAAAATCTGTCAAATTATGTTAAGATTAAGGTTACAAAATAGAAGGTAGAGATTAAGATTGTTTCAAATCTTCTTTCTTTTCTTCCCAGTGCTCCAGGAACTCGACGAGTTGAAACGCGAGCGTAGTTCCGCCCGCGACGCCATACGCTGGCTGGAAATCCAACTCAAAAGCGGCTCGCGATTCGTAAGGACCCAACGGCCGGGGCAATCGAGACCCCTGCCATTGCTGAAATACCCTCGAAAGGCCCCGCAACAAGTGCACAATTTCGTCCAAATTCTGGAATTCTGCAACCACTTCATAGAGGATGAGAAACGCAACATAAGCGGCGGCGGCGACACAGACAGCTCGCACAAATCGTCCCTACTCTTACTGCTCGTGGGATCTGAACCTGGGACCGCGGAGTACAAAGAATTCAGCCTGACGGGAGCGGCTCAGTCAGCGGGCATATCGATTGAGTACATAGGAGATTTCTACTCGAAATGGCGCCAAAACACCCATAAAAGCGGCAAGAAAAGGTGAAAATACATAATTTCTCTCCGGTCTCGATTTATGCAAAGGGGAGTGGACCCGATCCTCAGACAAAGGCGTGAGCAAGCGACGACGCGATCGCGCAACACCGATCGGGACATACTCTGTGGGTTTTTTAATCTGTCGCCCGCGTCATTCGCGACGCGACCGCGCCACCGCACGGACGTGTTTACACTGTAACGTTTTTTCCATTCATTTCGTGTTCATTAGTTTCGGATGGGTTCTCGTCATTGTCATTCGTTTTCATGTTTCGTCGGTCCGTTCGTGACTGTAAATTTCATTATGTTATTTTGTGTTTCATTTAATAAAATGTGTACGAGCTCATGTGTTGTTTTATTATAGTGTAAAATATTCAATATTGGACAGAAAGGAATTAAAACCGATAATTGTTTCTATATTGCTAACGAAATGGAAAGAAAAGATAACGTGTGTACATTTTTGTCATTGACATGGTATTTTATTTTTACGTTATACGGTACCCGTTTAACAGTAAAATAGGTCATCATCATCGGCCTATTGCAGTCCACTGCTGGACATAGGCCTTCCCCAAATCTTTTAATTTCACCCTGTCTTCGGCTTGACGCATCCAGCATCTGCCAGCGACCTGTACAAGTCGTCACTCAATCTATCTGGAGGGCGTCTTACACAACGTTTACCCAGACGCGGTCTTCATTCAAGAACTCGTCTACTCCAGCGGTTATCGGTTTGACGACTGATATGGCCAGCCCATTGCCACTGCAACTTGCTAATCCTGTGTGCCATGTCGGTGACCTTAATTCTCCGTCGGATAGCTTCGTTATGAATTTTATCCTTCAAAGAAACTCCGAGCATGTTCCATAGCTCGCCGAGCGACTTTGAACTGCCGTACCAACCGTACTGTGAGTGTCCACGTCTCTGCACCGTTGGTCATAACTCGTACATCGTAGGTGTAAAAAAGTAAAGTAAGCCTATTTTTATATTGTCCCACTGCTGGGCAAAGGCCTCCTCTAGACAGAGGGTATTGGGCAT
>JAOCPS010539742.1:0-20550 GCA_025505425.1 Graphium colonna
AACTCTCCGGATGTTGCGTGTGTCCATGGGCGACGGGATCGCTTACCATCAGGTGAACCGTCTGCTCGTTTGTCTTCTTTTCCAATTAAAAAAAAATGTAATCCAAATAAATAAATCTCTTAAATGCTTTCGCTATTTAAAAATGTTTAGGTGTTTATACAGGGTGATTGGCGATTCATTAACGATATTAAATGAGAGCACTCTGTACTCGACTGTCATCATATTTATGTAATTAATTAGGGGCATAGTTTTAGCCCAAATTGTACAATAATCTAATGAAGTGTGGCGGCTGCTCTGCCGCTCGCATGAGCATGAATTACGTAATAATTCTTTTAACTTCCGATTATGTTTACTCAGTAGTGTATCAATATTTATTTTTATTCTTCATATACGATCCCCAAAAACAACGTTCAGACGTTGTTTTCGTATAGTATCGAAAGTGACTCACCACTCAAAAAAATTGTCGAACTCGTGACCTACTACTTGTTTGAAATCGGTTAACTCGTTCACAGTTGCACAAAGATTATGGTAAAAACAACAGATCTTGTTGAATTGAGGCCCTCCTTCATAAAGTTAAAAGGAGCATAATTAATAAAATAAAAAAACCGGCCAAGTGCGAGTCGTCGGGGGGGGGGGGGTCATAACTCAAATACACTACTCAAACATGTGTCCTTTTATTGAGTTGTGCGAAAGTATTAATTAAGTATTAAATAAGTATTTTTATTCCCTTTATTCCCTTTTTGACGACCACTTTGAATCTTGTTCTTTATTTGACAAGCTTTCCTGCGTATTACTGTATCATTTGGTAATCCTTCGGACCCTATTGGCGAACAAAAATCATAAAGGAGGCCCATAAATTACCTGAAAGAAGTACACCCTTTGTTGGATAACCTTCTCTGCACGGAGATCTAACACGGAGATATATGCAAACATTCCTAAATTTTGTTATTTTTATTTAAAAAAAACTAACTGCTGAACAGAATTTTTTTAAAGTTTTTCTTAAAAAATACCCTGTCAGCTTAAAAAATAATTTTAAAAATCCGTTCATAAATGACGGAGATACGCGCGAAAATACATAGAATAAATTTTGCTTTCAAAAAACAAATTAATGAACCGATTTTTCTTAAAATGTTATAAAACCATTTCGGATGAATACCCTATCGGATAAAGGAAGAAGTTTTAAAATCGGCTTTAAAACGGCGTAGGTACACGCACACATAAGTACATAAAATAAGTTTTGTTATTTTCATTTAAAAAAAACTATCTACTATACCGAATTTTGTAAAAAATTGTGGGACCATTTTGGATGATTACCCTAACAAACGTAAGAAGCGTTTTTAAAATCGATTCATAAGTTACGTAGATACGCGCGAACATTAAAAAATGTAGAATCATTCGAATTGAGAACCCTACACCCGTTTTTGAAATCAATTACTAATAACCAAAACCAACAATAAGAAATATAATAAACGGATTTGGATTATACACATTCATTTACCAAAACATACGGATTGAATGAACATAAGTTCGTATTTGAATTTTGGAAAATGTTGGCCCCACCCCATACATACGAGGGTCAAACTGAAAGTCCTTAGAAAATCAAAAACTGATTAAAATAGTAAGTTTTTATCTTTATTTTATTTTTTCAAAATAGTGTCCATTCACGTCACTACATCGCTGCATCCGATAGAACCACTTAGAAAAGGACTACCCACTCGTCCTTAGGGACCTCTTCGACGGCCTTCTGAAACGTAGCCACAGCTTCTTCGGCGTCCATAAAACGTTTTCCTCGAAGTTTTTCTTTTATTTTTGGTAATAAATAAAAATCGCAAGGTTAGAGGTCGGGGCTATAAGGTGGATGACCCAGTAGTTCTACGCCTGAGGTCACCAAATAATTCATCGTTAAGCGAAGCATTGTCGTGGTGAAGGAGGATCCTACTACGAGGTCGTGTCTCACGCGCTTTTTCCAAAACACGTGGCAAAAATTTGTTACTATACCACTGCAGTAACTGTTTTTCGAACCTCTAAAACAATTGTCGCGTAATGACCTGTCCTTCCAAAAAACGATGTAACCATATTTTTTCTTACGCTTCGACCTCTCTCCACTTTAGTCGGCAACTCCTCGGAAGGAAACACCCGCTGAGCTGACTGTCTTTTAGTTTCGGGATCATAACAGTAAATCTAGCTTTTGTCTCCCTTGACTATGTCAAACACAGAATTTGAGTCACCTTCGTTAAATCTGTCATGCATTTCACGGCACCAATCAACAAGACGGAGTTTTTGAGCCTCGGTCAAATTATGAGGTATCCACCGGGCACAAAGATTCCTGGCCGTCAAATGTTCATGGAGGATTTTGTACACTTGACTCACACCAATCCCTAAGTTTGCCCGGATCTGCTGATAGATCACTCTTTTGTCAGTCTCCATCATACGCCGCACAATACTAATGTTATCTTCAGTCGTCGCCGTAGAAGGCCGTCCCCCGCGCACATCATCAGTGTGATCAGTGCGACCACGTTTAAACTCATTAAACCAGTTGTAAACGGTGGCACGAGACGGGGCTTCATCGTGAAAGGCCAATCGTAGTCTATCATAACTTTCTTCTTGACTTACATCGAAAGTCATAAAAAATTATCTGTCGAAAATCTTATCGTGTTAAATTCATGATAACGTAACACCGACTATTTTCAATTTGCCGCTAAACTGTAAAACAAATGACAAACGAATAAATTATATGCTCAGTATTTATTTATTTCCTAAAGAGTTCCATTTTCAAAATTTTAACAATTTTCTTTATTATATTGCTTTCTAGTAGCGAGTTCTAAAAATTTCCAGTGTAGCCCTCGTAGAGATAAGTCGAAGTCATTGCATTAACTACAATTATGTTCATATTCATATTTTTTTTGATGGTAAAACTATATTTAATACCTATACGCGTTCATGAGGGAAAGGGTAGTAAGTTTAAAATTATTAAAAACAATTTTATTATACGACGTTATTAAAAATTTATGCTTATCGCAATTTTTCCTTAATCTGTGGTATAAGACGTTGCTTCGTACCAAATTTCAATATTCCGAGTTCACGGGACAAAATACCGTATAGGTTTTGATTCCTTTGCGAGTGTCGTTAAAAAGTAGAAAGTTTGCAGCATAAACGAGTGTTATCTATTGATTACGTTGGCTTAGATTTGTTCACAACTCTAAGTCACAGTAGATTTGCGTATTTAAAATCTATATCTTCACGCGTTCCTGAGAAAAAGGTACTTGAGTGTCTGTCATTTTTAAAATCATCGGTGCAGTTCTTTAAATTATGTGAAAAATCCGTTACAAAACTAAACAACACTCCTAAGGCGCTCGGATTCAGTTTTTTTGTAATTTTCTATAAAAAAAATATTTTTAAAACATCATTCATTATTATCATTGTTTCGAAAATATCAGTCAATCGCTTGTTTTCCTAATTTGAAATCATTTAGTAAACATACTACAGCGTTTTTCGAAATGCCGTTCATGATAAGGTGATTTATGCTTATGGGATGGCAAATCGTTAAACAAGAACATATTCATTATACTGACAAATATACGCACCATTTTGTAGATATTTCCGAGTTTATGGTGGATTTTTATGGTGTTTTACAATCACAAGTTAAATACAACCGTGTTCAAGTGGTTTAGGGCCTTGCCTTACAAAGCTGAGGTCGTGGGTTGAAATACAGCGACGAGGACAAGTTTATTTTCAAAGAAAATCACAAAAACCCACGAGTGTACTTTCTAGGCATATTTTCTCAGTTATTTTAATGAAAAAACCAACTGGTGAACCGAGTTTTAGGGTTCCGTAGTCCACTAGGAACCCTTATAGTCATGTCTGTCCGTCCGGGTTCGTACTCCGCTGTTCTGCACCGATTGTCACGAAAGACTGGTTTTTAAAATTATGTAATTTTTTTTTCATCTTCCATACAAGGCTAAAATTTTTGACTTACTCCATCGTGTGGAGTATCGTTGGAAAGGTCTCTTATAATGCAACAAAAACTTCCTAAAAGTAATGTGGATTGAACCCAGTCCCAAGATATCTTAAAACAAAGTTAAAATTAGAACCGGGGGTCGTGGGTTCGAATCCCGCGGGGGGACGATAACTTTGTGTTATTGTTCCTTGGTTAGATTAGGGCAATGCGGGCTGATCACCCGATTGCCCGAAAAGAAAGATGATCCATGTGTCGGAAGGACATGTAAAAAGTCGATCCTGCGCCTGAACTCCCTTCGGTCGTGTCGGATATCCGTCCCATCAGGCTATGAGAGTAAAGGAACAGAGAGTGCACCTGTGTTTGCGCGTACATTTGTGCACTATAATATCTCGTGCGCATCACAGATTAGATTGGCCACCGTGACCGTAATTTCGGTCAGGAGGACTTTATTTATTTATATTTTAACTCGACCGGGTTGTACTCACCAAAATGTATCTGTTAATTAATTTAAAAAAAACTATTAAAGAACATTTGTGTGTTAAAGGCATATTATGACATTAATGATTACTTAAATGATAACACATCGTGGTAATGAACTGTCCGCTCCAGGCTTTTTAAAGTAAAATTTAATTAAAAAAGAATAGTCCCGCTAAGTTTCTTACACCGGTTCTTCTCAGGTCAGTGGCTTTTTTTCGAACAGGTAGTATTCTTAACTATCAATAAGCAAGTGTTATCACTTCAATATTAAATAAATAAAATTGAATTCATTTAGTTTGGATTTAAAAAAAAATCATATATACAGGATGACTGATGAGTTTGTGTTTCAAACATGAGAATATTATATATGAGGATCATATATGAAAAATAAGAGCAAACTTAATTTAAAGTTAAGTAATTACTAATGCAATGCTTGGTGTTCTTAGCGGACAATGAACTATCAAGTACTCCTTTAATGTCATTAAGACCACTAGCGACTTTGTATATTTATAATTTAAGAAAGTTTCATTCTACGCTAGAACAGGTGGATGATATAAAAGAATCCACGACATCCACGAGGCCTTTGATGAACTCTGGCATAAGAAATTACTCGCCAAAATAAGGATGGCTCTCATCCATAGTTATTTATAGATGTTATTTAATGCGTCAAGAGATATCTCTCTATGTAAGAGTATAGGGACTGTCTGGGAAAAAATACAATTCTCTATGGTAGAATGCAACAATAACTTGTAGCTGCAGTTATAAAACCTTTCGACCGAGGTGATACCACTGCCCACTTAAAAAGATATATTATTATATCCTATATCCACCATATTTCTATATCCACAGAGTCCTAAATATTATCATAACCAAAATGTTTTTCGACTTAGTTGTAGGCTCTCCTATTAATAAACAATATAGAAGTTGTATCAGCAACCAATAATTACATAATACAGTTTAAACTCTATACAAAGGTACTAAAGAGAGTGTATGGCGTTTATAGAAGGCAAGCTGAATCAATCAAAGCCGAGAGTTTGTCGTCAAATAGAGTGACGTTACATGGAGTGTACACTATATGATACACACTCAACATATTTGAAGTCCTAAATTATGCAATGTTTGTTCACTATGATCTTTTATCTAACAATAATAACATATTGCTTGTGAAAGTGGTTTAAAGTTTTAAAAACTTGTGAATATGCAATGGCTCTTTCAATGAGAACCTTTTATGATTAATATGAGACATTAACGAATAAATAACATCTATTATTTGCCATTGTTTCAAATTTTATATCAAATTGCAATATTGCAATATTCAATCATTACATACAATGACAGATGGCAAGCTGGTTATTCGAACAAATTACTCTATCTGCTAGTTTTTATCCATTTTATATAATTTCCAGGCTCTAGAGGAGAAAGACGGCGCCAAGAAAACAGACCCCCGCGCTGGAGGACCTCCCCCTGCTTGCACAGTATTAGTGACTCCATACGAAGTGGTCAGTGTTCGGGACAGCCTAGATACGGCATTCGTGGCGGGGGCGGCGGCTTACTTGAAGGACCGGGGCTCCGATGCACTGCTCAAAGGTACTAGAAAAATCAAAGTAACAAAGTATTTTCAAATTGTCCCACTGCTGGGCAAATGCCTCCTCAAGGCAGAGGGTATAAAACATAGTCACGGCCCAAGTGCAGATTGCATTGACAAACATGGTGTGTAATTATTTTTATATTTATATAAACTTTAATACAACAAAGATGTTTTTATTAACATTATTGTATATGTTTTTATCGCGATTTATTAAAAAAAATATATTTTAAAATATTTACAAAACAGAACTAACCTAACTACAAAAGACTTATAATCCTGTTCAGTGCAGCATGATATCGAGAACTCTGGCTGCATTCTTTCACTGATTGCTCTTGAAATTATTTTTTTTATTTTAGTTTAATTTGAACTCTCCTTTTTATTTTAGAGTACATTGAAGAAATGAGAACAGATATTGAAATATTGGCTTGTGGATCAATCAAGAATCTTACGGCTTTCAAAATACCTGACACAGATGAAAACTGGTGCTGTTTGGTAAGTTAATAAGAATATGTGTGAAAATATTTATATGTTAACAAACTGATTGTTAATAAATGAAATTAATGTTTATAGAGGAAGATAATATTTTTCGTTCTTATTCCGTTAAAAATATTTGAATACGGACCTTACTCTAAAACAATATTTGAGAGTTAAATGAATGAAAAATTCTGTCTTTATTTAATAAATTAATTTACTTATTTTTTTTTCAAACATTATTATTTGTGTGCAGTGAAACAAAATAATATGTTGTACAGTATGACACAACAGTAGAAACATTATTTGTATACGATAATGCTACGTAAAATGCTTTAAATAATAAGGAAAAAAAAAACAAGTATTATTTTCACAAAAAATGGGGAAAAAATACGTATTTTATTTTTTGTTGTTCACCTCTACATGAACTTTCATGATATATTTCTTACAGACATTTGAAAGAAAGAAAGAAAAAAAATATTTGGTACACTTTGACACACAAAATACAAACTAAGATAACTAAAATACAAATAAACGCACCAAAATGGTTTCCACTTAGCTTTAAATCACGAAGTTAGCAGATTTTCGTGATTGCTGGTTTTCAGTGGAACCGTAGGGGTGAGAGATTGATGACGCTTAGTAAAAAAGATATATAAAAAGATATATTATAGATTATTTCGATTTGAAAAGGAAACTATTGCACAGATTGTTATTAAAATTTTATGATAACAATTTGAAACTATATCCTTCCTATCCTATCTTTTAATTAAGATATGTACAATAACCTCCCACTTTTTGCTCCTACATAAAAGTTGGCTCACTGTCACTGTTGAGATGTTAAGTGATTTATATTACATTTTCACATATTTCAATATTGATTTGTTTTCACAATTTTGTTACTCTTGCTATGTTTTCATAAAAATAATCTTTCGTATTACACAGGGTGATTGGTTAGTCACCAATTGTATTATTATATTTGGTACTCGATTGTTATCATATTTATGTAATAAAATTAGGGGCATAGTTTTGGACCAAAATGTCAAATAAATAAATAAAGCGTGGATACGATGTCGGTAGCGAACACATGGCCAGCTGTCGCAGTTCATTGACCCGAAACTGGCACGGCTCGCGCCGTATCCGCTATGATGCATATGGGTTTCGTAAATAATTATTAAACTTTCGATGACATTTACTTAGTGGATACTATCCTTGAATATGGAAGATGACTCTGAATGAGGACTGATGAATAAACAGAGGTATTTCCGAACTAATTATATAATTGTTTTCATCATAATATATTATATGCACATGTACTTGTACAATAGAATTAATTTTTGTAATAAAATATAACATTGCATATCACAAGCACCAAGCACTCTGTTTGACTGGGGCATTAGTACAACAGAATTTAGCGCTATAGTGTGGCGTCAGATTAACGTTCTAGCGCGCGCTAAAACTCGTTCTATTTGGCAAAGCCCTAATAAGGTGAGGAAATGAATATGTTCTATGTTTTGCAGGAGTGGAGCGTGTGCGAGGCAAGAGAACGCGGAGCGGGATTAGCCCTAGTGATGGCCAGCGGAGCGGAGCTTGAGCGGTTCATTGCGGCGCTCGAGTACGCCTACGGAGCACTCACGGTCAGTTCATATCCTCAAAGTTTTATAGGTGGTAGAGCATGACATCCCTTCACAGCTTTTGCTGCACTTCTACGGCCGCTCTCGTCCGGGGAAGTACCACCGTCTACGCCTACGCCTACTACATATGTCGCATGAAAGCCGAGAAAAATTAAAAAGCAACAGGTTTTTAAGACTATTAAAACAAATCTCTTACTTTATTATTGTGAGACAACTGTGGATAGTTTATAATTGTTTTATTGATTAACAATTAGTATATTTTTTTGTTATGGGAGTTTATTAATTACTTAATCATGATAAACATATATCTAGAAAAAAGATTTTGTTCCTAAGAAAAAAGAAAAATAATTTCTAGATCTAATTCTAGGGTATGAGTGAATTGCATCATGTTCCTTTTTTATTAATAAATAATAAATAGAGATCAGAGTAAGTGGAAAGGATGCCAGAAGAAAGTATTAATCCTGTAATAAAAAAATGAAAAAACACATAAACTCATGTATCTGCAGCCAAAACCTATCGAATAATATATAAAAGACTAAAAGTGTCTTATATCGTCATTTAAAAGTACTAGCTACAAGCATTTAATTAGATTCATCTTTTATCATTCAGAATGTTTAATTAGATTTTGACTTGTCTTGGCTCCATAAATCCTCCATAATATAAAAGGCAGTTGGACGTTGAAACTGTATCAAAACAATGCAACTCCATTAAAGTTAGTTTTTTTTTTGATTTTTTACAATTATTTTGGTATAAAACACTACCGTTGTAGCTAAGTGCCTGGGCGCTTGCTTTCAATTCTGTTTGCTCGAGGCGAACCTAAGTTCGTTCCCCAGTGCCGGCACCAATGAAATCGTCAATTTTATTATTGCAGTATTAAGTGCTTATTTACCACATGCTCGGCGGTGAAGGAAAACATCGTAAGCAAACCTGCATATCATACGAATAATATTTCTAAGATATGTGAAGTCCGCCTATCCGAACCGGGCCTTAGCTCAGCAGTAGAATTTAAAAAAAAAATTGGCTGCTAAATTACTAGTTTAAACAATATTACTTAAACAATAATATATATATGCAGGCAATATTTTTATTTTAATAAATTAAATACAGGTAACTATTTAGAGAATGGTCTACATAATACACTTTAGATTTGGCCTGACAAACATTTGTTTTGTGCACAATCTCTGAAATCATATTTGGCCTTTTTACTCATTAGCAATTTTAAACAGCATTATACTCTGCCAAATCTAAAAAATACCATTAGACATTTCATGTTTTAAATGAAAATTACTTTATACAAATACATACAAGTACAGTGAATAGGCACCCACAATGTAGGATGGATTTGGAACATATTTAGGATTATTATATAGGAAGAAAGAAGAATATGACAATGGCCATCCGCAATCTCATAAATCATGGTATATTTATTTAACACTGATTTTATGTATGAAGTGGTGATATCTACCAGATACTGATATGTGCAGCAGACTGTAGTCTATTTCAGTTAAATGTATGACAAAAAGGAAACACAAACTTACCTTTTTGCTAAATTTCTCATAACTTACAAAATATCAGCAGACACTGCTTCAATTTGAAAACATCTTACAACATTATCCATGAATTTCATATGTTTTTGCTCTATTTTTGTGACGGTTGTACTTCTCTATATCTTTGATTGGACTGTATGTAAGATTTCAAAGATTCTATCTTTATCTTAATAATGTTTTTTTTTTATCTAGAGTGAGCCATTCCCGTTGAGCGTGGTGGATGCGTCAAAATCTGCATGCAGTATCGCGCATTCGAAATATGAAGCAGCCTGGTCACACATGCTCCCGGCACAACAATAATAACCTAATAATCATAATACTCCGGTAAATTAATCTGTATTAACCGTTTGTCAAGCGATAACTATAAAACCAAAAACAAAATGAAATTTATGATTTCAAAGAAAAACATACATATGTTACATAGATATAAATGTTACTATTAACCTCTTATATATTATTAATCTCTTATATAGTATCTTTTTTTAATTCTTTATGTGAGCACATTTAATTTCAGTAATAAGTTCGCTTGGCAGAAGTTCTAAAACATTTCCCTATGGTATCAATACAAGGCTAATACAAAAAAACAACATGCACTGATCAGACTGCTGTTAATAGTTTGGTCTATGTATTATTGATATAAATCCTGACTTATACCATTTTTTTGCTGCAAAAGGTATTGTAAAGTAATAGATATTAATATCTATATTAAATAATCTTGATACATACTGACTTACTTAAATTACCATATGTTAAATAATTTAATCCAATTAAAAAATATGGATATAATCCATTGAAAATTTATTTAATTTTATCATTTCCTAGATTTTTTATTATAAAGTTAATGTAACTTTCAGTTTCCAGTTCCGTTTACGGCAAAATTACAATCTAACATTGATTATGAATTGTATATTTGACAATTAGTACTATAATCAATATTTCCATGCCTTCTTTACTATTAATCTAGAAACCCTATATAGGGCTAAATTAGCTCTACTCTATGCACCACATAAGCGTTTTTTAACCAAATATATTCGAATATAAAATAAACAACTACATTATTGTCACAATCATGTATAAAATTGATATTTTAGAAAGTTAACTATTACTTTTACAATATCTCTCATCGAAATGACCCTATTTAATACTTTGAATGTGATTTTTTTTTACTTCTCCCTCATATTCAGGACATTGAAGCATTGACAGTGTACAATCGCATACAATCCGCTCTCTAAAATTGTTGTAATTATGTCTATTTTTGGATGCAATAAAATTCAAATTGCAAATGTTAAGAATATTAATTTTAACAATTGATCTTTAATTGCGAAAAGTTTAGAGTGCCCTATAGAAACTGTAAATGTATATTGTACACCACAATGAAAACTTGCCATTCATGTGAATAAACAATACAGAGGCGCTTCAACAAATTTAACTAATACTCATTACATTCTCATAATTCATCACATGTACTATTACAATTGAACCTCTGTTAAACAGGGGCAAAGTAAGGAGCACAATTTAGTTTAATTTTATTTTATAGACCAATAGAACGAAATCTCTCAGTTTTTGTAGTTATTTTCGCTGAAATTTATTTTACATTTAATAAAAATGAGGCCTAATATAATTTTTTAAGCAATTTTGTTGCTTTATATTCTCATTGATTTTAAATAAGTATAGTCAAAAATGTTTTTATTAAAATCAATGATGTTGTATAAAATTTGACAAAAGTGTTACAATTGTGAGATTATGTTCTATTGTCTGCTTTTTAAATGTTAATAATAATAAATGTAGATTAAATAGACTATGGCAGTGGTATATTACATTACTGCGAAGTAAGTAGGCTGTTTACTTTGTAGTGTTTAGGTCACAATATTGATGAAGTATTTATGTGTAATAATGGCATGTCCATACTATTCTATATACAAAATTACTGCTAGTATTCAAATGAAGTCAACAATATGTGTTAATGCTCGCAGTTGTATAGGATAATGTTTTGTGATTTGCATATCTGTAATATGTATGATTAAGCAGTTTTTGTGTTTATGCGGAATATATAATTATAATGCAATATATCGCAATAATACTTTTTTATATGTGACAGAAAATGAAATGGAAATAAGAATTTCATAGTAATGCGTAACTAATTATGTTTCAAATTTAAAATATTCTATATAATCATATTAATAAATGTTTATTAACTATTATGCAATATTGGGATCACCAAATTTTTAATATAAGATTGATTATATTTTCATTCATATTGATGCAAGATAGAGGTTGCAATATCATTCCTAACTGTCATTATATCTGATCTCGTTAACATGTATACTGCTTTTAATGAATACCTACAAGTGTGGTTGTTTTACGAATATTTTTCCATAGTCATAATTAATGTCTGATATATTGAATACAATTTTCATCACAATTTATTGTATGATTGTAATTATTTTTTATCTGTATGAATTTCTCGGTAAGCATTTGTATGGTATTATATATAAATAGTAGGTAAGCCATGAATAAAGTCAACCGTCAAGGGAGAGAGAAATGTAATGAAACTGGTAATCTTTTTTCCTGAATAGTTGAACCATCACTACAGTAGCCATTCAGATACTGTTATATGTGTATCAGGTTATGCAAAACAGACAAAGACCCATTGTAAGTTTTCTCTTTCTGTCAATGGAACATATCACGAATGACTTACCTACTCTATCTATATAATTGAAAATGAATATTTGTCAGTAAGAAAAAGTAGGCGGGGACAATAACAACATTGTTAGCTCACTCGAGGGTTTTAACGGAATAAGACTGCTTGAGTGATTTGTGGCTGGCTTGGCTTGTTGGTTCGGAATCTAGAAATATTCAAAAAAATGCTCCCATCACGAGCCTTTTGTAGCTTTAGCGTTTTAAAGCTAATTATAATGGTTTCGTCGATTTTTTAAATAAATTCTCTGATGATTTGGAGCGCTTGTTTGTTATGAATAGGTATGGTTATGTTGCAACATTGCATATGGGCTTATGTGTATTTGGCTGAAGAAATAAAGCTATATATTTTTATTTATAACTAAGGCTGAATGCTTTTGAATTTTAATTTCTAAAAGTTTTTCTGTGCAAACATTTGACAGTAATTCGATAAATAAGCTTACAAAGAAATGTATATTTATATAATATATGGAATTAAATGGAAATATAATATATTGTCATTTAGAAAAACATATAAAAATATTTCTTCACATTTTTGGATTTTATTAAAATAAATATGAATTTTTGATTATGTGACATATATAATATTATATATATATTTTTACCATATTATTTGTTTCTGAAACAATGTTCACTTATAACTTACCTTATTATATATTTATATTGGTATTCCATATTTAGTGTGCACCTTAAATGTGGTACATTAAATAACAAAAAAAATGTATTGATATTAAATTCGAAAGCATTTAGTCTTCATATTAATAAAGGCTGTTAATATTTGCATAATTTTACCATTAGATGAAATTGATTTTGAATGGTTGTGTTTGCGCTTTGTTCTTGTAACATTTTGAATTGGTACGGTACCAGTATATTCATTGTGTAATGGGCTGTTGTAAGCCATGTGATATTAATATACGTTTAGGATAGGTTATAGTAAATCGAGTGTGCCTCAGAAGCTGAAACTTACCGCCTGGTATTAAGGCTCAGTTGTGTCGAGCAAAGTTTTGAAAGGAGTGTATTTATTCCAGTACACCATATGCATAATTTTTTTTTTGAAGTCAATATTTGTGCACTGTTTTTTTATACTACTTTTGTATAATGTTTTTTTTATTTCAAAGGTTGTATAAATGTACTTAAGTACTGGCAGTCTTTTAGTGTATTAATGATAATGTTTTTAATAAAATAATTATTATGCTTTGTCAGATTTCTGTAATTTTCAATAATGTTATGATACCGTGTAATGTTATTTCTGGCTTTTACTTCTGAGGTACCGTTTCAGATGAGAATTTTATTTTATTCAAAGAACTATTATGCTTATTGTCACAGTGATTATTTATTTATTCTAATTTTTACGCAGTTGTTTTTTTTTATGAAATTATACCAAAATTATCAAGAAACTGTTCTTTATATGATTTATGTAAGCAATGATAGTATTATAAACATTTTAATTTGTGATGTTTGTAACATATAAGTGCTTTGTCACTTTTTTTAAGCATCTGTGATTAGTGTCGTTTGATATGTTGATGTCTTAGCATAATTTCGTCGTTGTTCTGTGCTTTCAATGTTTATGTGGGTTTTTATCGTTTTTGAAAACATAATTGTTTGGTTTTCTTAATAAACAGTAACTATAACTTTAAAGAATCAGACACATAAATATTCAAAATGTAATCATTTATTACTAGCTTCCTAATTGTAACAGATTTTGATATTACGAAAAAAATAATAATGAAGAAATAGATATATAATTATGTCGTTGCAAATTATCCAAAGGCTATGGATTATATGTTTCTTGCCAATTTTGTATTACTACAATTTTTGTGATCCTTATCTCAAAATGAATATAAATAAGTCTAACGTTTTCCGTTTTTGTAGCGATGTGAAGTATTAATAAGAACAATAATAAATGTTTATGTAACATACAATATATTATAGGAGTATCTCTTTAATCTATGGTACGTTAATAGAAACAAAATTAAAATATTTCTTTGCTAATAAAAAACTTTATGGAATGTGCACGTTGGTGCAAGTGGTGTAAGTTTTCTTCTGACTTGAAGTTGGCTAGGATTGCGATATTCACTCTTGATGATAAATGTATGAGAGTAATGAATAAAAAAGTAATCGCGGCTAACTTCAAGCCATTCATTAAATAGCGTTATGCGCGACTTTGCCCGGAACTGATCGACGTGTCACAATTTTCATGTAGTTTTGTATATTTTGAACATGCCACATTGTATATTCCATGTAGATGTTACTTTTGTCGGTTTTTCTGAGAACTGTATGCAAAAACATTTCAATAATCAAGTATATGAACTTTACGACTTTTTTTTATTTTACTTCTATCCAACAATAAGAAAAAAAATGACAATTGCCTATATTTGTGTCTATGTTTTAATAACTACCTCTCTTACTTTAATCCATAGCTTTACAGGTCGTAGCTTAAAGAACTGATCCCTTTATTACCTAAAATTATACTTATTATTTGTTCAGTAAAGTTTACCGGTTACATATAACAGCTTTGGACAGACTGTACATTTTTATGTTAGTTAAATCTGATGCGTGAAACAAGTGTTATCATCACAGTAAATAACAAAACTTACATCAAACCTTTTATAAGTGAACTTTTGCATACAGGGCGGCTGGTGTGGTCAGTCACCTTCAAGACTTTTATACGTTTGGGCATCATATATGAAGAGTAAAAATATTATTAAAAATACATTTTGATTTACCACTAAGTAAACATAATCTGGATTTAAAAAATATAACGTAATTTCTGTTCACCCTAGCGGACATGGAATGGCGGGGAGGTCGATGACCTGCGGCGTGCTTAGATGTGTAGGCATCGCGCTGTACTGCCACACTTCATTCATTTATTGGAAAATTTCGGCTAAAACTATGCTCTTTATTTTATTACCTAAATATGATGGCAATTGAGTACCGAGTGCTTTCCTTTATTATCTTAGGTGACTTACTAACAATGAATATTTTTTAATTATTTTGTTTTAAGAGACAAAACAGAACTAAAGGTTACAAAAGATTTATATGACCTATTTGAAAGTACATTCTTTTAAATAAAACAAAATTGTTTCCAAAAATTTATAAGTGACAGTTCAACGGAATTAATTGTGAAAAACCTATTCTAATATGTATAGTATAATAAAGGAAAACTTTTTTTGTATGTTTATTCTTGACTTGACTAGAACTCGAGACGAACTGGTGAGTTTAATAGGGCGTAAGGGGCGATTGGGGCAAATCAAGATTTTGTGCGGTTTTTTTATGGAAAGGTAGACAAACGAACAGACGGTTCACCTGATGTTAAGTGATCCCGTCGCCCATGCACACACGCAACATCGAAGAGTTGCGAGTGCGTTTTCAACCTGGGAAATTGGGTAACTTGTTATACTTGATATAAGTATCGATTATTGGGACTTTTAAATTCCTTATATTTTCAATATAACATTTTATGGGTGTTAGAGCATAACATCATTCATGTAGCTCTTCCTGTACTTCTAAGGCTGCGCTCGCTTACAATTCTCTTTGCCCTCCAAATCCTTAATATGTTTCAACTGCACAAGTATAGGCGCAGACACAGGTGCACTTTCTGTTCCTTAACTCTCATAGCCCGATTGAATAGATACCCGTCACGACCGGAGAGAGATCCGGGGTAGGGCCGAATTATTACATGCCCATCCGACGCATGGATGATCCATGGGCTTTATTTTAGGGCAATCGAGTGAATGAATATCAACAATATAAAGTTGTACCCCTGCAGATGTGGGAAGTGAGGATCAACCACGACCATCGGATTGTATAGCATGGCTCTAGGTCACGAAGGCAGTTTAAGAGGAGTAGAGTAATAAAAGATGTTAAACGAAATAATTTGGATTGCTGCACCTTCTCGTGATACTATGTGCGTGGCAGTGGTACCTATGCGTGAGCATCTGTAGCAAGCACACTTCTTCCTTCGATTCCATAGTCCGATGGTACGGTTAACACACTGCAAAAAGATCAGTTGGATGATCTCTTGTAGACCACCTGCCGCGGTCAGAATTTAACAGGAGAATATTGCTGTTGAATAATTATGTGAAATATATATAATAAAGCCTAAATTTGCTAAAATTAAAGCACCTAAATGAAAAGCTTGTTATTGCTCTACTGTTGTAAACAACATTGCATTAATGGAAGTTGTTTACAACCTCTAGTATACGTATTACACCATATTTTGCCATGTTTTTGATATTCACATAAATAATTATAACAGAGAAATATGAAAATATGCGGTCTCCGGCTTTTATTACGTATCGAAAACCTGTATTTTACCATACTCGATATTTACGCAGTCGATTGCTCCAACTAGTTCTTAAAGAGATTGAAATGAACAAAGTGTGAATAATTATTTATTGGTCATCGTGTCAATTATTACATTATTTTTACAATTGCCATATTATTACAAATCAATCACTAATCGCTAGATGGCGCAAAAATAAATATACGAGTAGTTAAACATTAGATATTAATGAAGAATGTACATAGTAGATATGCACTTGTTACGTTTATAGTTCAGCTTGGATGTTGGGCATTAGATCAGGAGTTACTAAGATTTTTAGTTCTGGACATTCGTGAAGGAAATTTTTAGGTATTTTGATTTTAAAAAGAACTGTATCGATATTGTATGAATATTATATGGGAATACGTCGTAACTACAGGAGTAGATAACGTACGCGCGCTTACTTAGAACAACCGCCCGAATCGGTTGCACTACTACAAGCTCACGAGGTATGCGTGCGTGTCCACAGGCTGCTTGGCACGTACGTGGCGATACTAGACCGGTTCTTACGGGAGCGGAGTCTGTTAATAAAATCAAGGGTCACACTAGGCACGTTGTTGGTAGTGTTAGTTGCAACTTCGAATAATTTAACGTAAAAACGTTGTATGTTATTATTTATAATGATTATTTATTGTTCTGTATGTATAAATAATAGTAGAAGACATAAAAATATATCATACTTAGTTAACCCAAGGAGCAGCCCCGGATTGACACGAGGGGCACTCGGGGCTGATCCCCAGGGTGGCAATTTTTTTTGCACAATTTATATAAAATAAATAAATTCGGCTCTCCCAAGAAATATGTTAGGAAAGTGAATATTTTATTATTACTTATTTTGGTTGGTATGTGTTGATTAAACAATTAAGTTAATTGATTAAAAATAAATTTACTTTTAACGTAAGTTTATTTTCACAGAAAATTACAACAATCGACTTCAAACGCTTTAAAAGTGTACTTTCGAAATATATCATATCCGTTATTTTGATTTTAAAAAACAAACTACAAATCCGATTTTTATAAAAATTCTGTAAGACTATTGTGGAGGTCAGATGAAAAAAATATTTTTTCAAATCAGTTTATATATATTTTAGATACTTTAAAGTACATTAAAAATTTACCTCACCATTAAAATAAAAAATAAATAATTAAAAAATAAAAATTATAAAAAGAAAATGATTAGTATAAGTAATTTGTAAGATATTATATCATACGGAATAATCAAACTATTTAACAGATTTTTCGTTTAATTTGTCTAAACATTTCGTGACAGCCCTAGCAGAATACGTTTGCACGTTGTTAGAGAGTTGTCCCTCTGTACGTATTATTTACACTGTGGTCGAACTATGTCTTTGATGCTGGGAAATCAGGTAAGAAACTCAAAAAAAAATACAGCCAAATTGGGAACCTTTTTTAAAGTCACTTGAAAAATAATACAATTTTTTTTATACAAAAATTTTTTCACTTATCTTTTTGTAAAAAAAAGATTTTGTTACTTATTTGCTCATAAATAGATTTAAAAATAGCTGTTATTTGTTAAGAATTACAACAAGACGAAGAAAAATTTAAAAAATTACTCGAAAGGTCCTTTAATATTTATATATATCTAACTATTACTTCGACTCGAAATAAGATATAACGAATACAAAAATCTTGCCCTTTAAAGGGCAAAATTAGTATGACTCAGTGACTAAAACAAAAAATTAAACATATTTCTGTGCGAATATTTCTTCAGCGTGAACAAAGTTAAGCAAACCACAGAACTTAAACATAGTTTAGTCCTGCTCATAAACAAAGTTAGTCCTTGACGTCCAATGTACTCAGAAATCAGCTAAGTGCGCAAGAGATATTATGGTGCACCAGTTTATGCGTAGGCATATGTCCACTCTGTTTCTTTTTTATATAGTGAGGAAGGCAAACGAGGATACGGCTCACCTGATAGTAAGTGATCACTGCCGTCTGTGGCCTCCCGCAACACCGGCCCTTAAGATTGGAGTAAGCTCTTTTCTTGAAAGTCCTTAAGTCGCGTTGGTTCGGAAATATCGCTGGCGACAGTTTACTCTACTAGTTCAATATGACAAAAATCTGAAATGATTGACGAATGAAATTTGATCACTAGGACTTCATTATGAACACATACACAAAAATAGAAGTAAAACAAGTATATTTTCACAGAATATTACAAAAACAGATTTCAAACGCCTTAAAAGTATACTTTCGAAACATATTTTCTTCATTATTTTTATTTTAAAAATAAACTACTAATCCAATTTTTATAAAAAAAATTGGATTAGTTGTTTATTAAAAAATTGTGGGGTCATTGCGGAATTACCCTATCAGACAAAATATTTTTTTTCAAATCAGTTCATAAGTTACGGAGATATGTTCGAAAATTCCTAAATATTGTTATTTATTTAAAAAAAAAAGAAACTAATGAACCTAAAAATTATGAACCTGACTATTTGCAAAGAATGTTCTATGATATAAAAGAAGAATTTTTTTAAATTAGTTTATAAATGGCGGAAATACGCGCAAAAATTAAATTTTGCTGTTTTAATTTAAAAGAAAAACTACTCAACCGATTTTCCTGAAGATTTTGTCGGACCATTTCGGAAGAACACCCATCCTATAAGATAAAAAAAATTCAAAATTGTTTCATAAATAGCGGAGAAATGCGCGAACGTACATAATAAAATATATATAAACATTCGAATTGACAACCTTCCCCCTTTTTTTTTAGTCAGTTAATAATGAACCAAAAAAGCCTCAACCTCAAGTGATAATAACGACTAATTAAACATTAAAATAAATTATGTATTTTTAATTGTAAACACTTTTATCATGAATTAAAGGGCTCATTGAATAATTACTTTAATTACCCCAAAGAACATCATTGTAGCGTACCGTATTTTATCTTGTTTTGCTTGTTTATCAAGAATATAAACAAACCGGACAGATTTGCATACCTGCCATACGCGCCAGTCTCCTTCATCTATTCACTCGGAAAAGTCTTGATTATAGTTTACAGAGTTATTTCTACGCAGAATGACGGAGTTGAAAGTAAGTAGACGCATTTTTATTTATATTGAATTAAAACCATGAGTTCAGAATACTATAAGAAGAATAACTATATTTATTTTAATCACGGTCTAGAAAAGTAATTTGTTTTAGTTTTGATTTTATTTATGGACATTTTACTGTGAGAGTAGTAGAAGTACAATGTTATTTTATCGTGTAGAGAACTGCAGGGTTTTAAAATATTTTCCCGTCATTAATATGTAAGTAATTCCAAAGTTTTTAAATACACACGTTCCTTTGTAGGTTTAGTTAAATTTTATGAACGAAGAATTCAGATAGAACTTTACGTTTTTATTTTAATTTATTTAGAAAACTTTCATAAAGGTTTGTTTGAAACTTTTATAAGGTATTGATACTTTCGCGCTAACATACCTACCCTTTTAGCAGCTCATACTACTTCTGGAACTGTTCAATCCGGATTCATACCACGACTTCACAGAAGAAGGTTTATTGGCATAAAGTCATAGTATAAAAGAGATTTTCGGATAGCTACCCCTACCTCCTTTTTTATTTCCTACTTCTTGCTCTTCCTAATCCTCAATGTGTGCTCGTACCCTCCGCTGTCAAACGACATACCGTGCCACAAAATTCTATCTTTCTATACGTCGTTTACGTCCTTAAGCAAAATTCTATCTTTCTATACGTCGTTTACGTCCTTAAGAAAATCAGAATGTAAAGATAAAGTTATAACTTTTTACAATGTGCTCATAATTAATAGAATCAGGCGTTACTTTGCGGAAGTCCATTGTATACAATTCTATAAGACCGTTTAATTAGCAATA
>JAOCPS010539743.1:0-11358 GCA_025505425.1 Graphium colonna
CTCGGCGCCGGCACCAATGAAATTGTCAATTTTCTAATTGCAATTTTAAGTGCTGAATTACCACGTACTCAGCGGTGAAGGAAAATCATCGTGAGGAAACCTGCATATCTAAGAAATAATATTTCTGAGATATGTGAAGTCCGTTAATCCGCACTTGAGCCGCGTGGTGGACTTATGGCCTATACCTCCTGTCCCAGCAGTGGGACATTTAAAAATAGGATGTTACTTTACTACCAACACTGATGAGATTTATGGGACTCCTTTGCCTCACAGGACTTTATTAATTATTATAAAAGTCAATTGGGGCCAAGATACTTCAGCGCCGGCTTAGTCAGAGCGCGTCACAACGACAAACGGGTTTGTGTTGATGCGTCATGCTTTCACAATAAAACAGCCCAAGTGCGCTGGAATAACGCAAACCGTATATCGACTAGAGAGTGAATTGTGCGTTCGCTGCAAAGCCAGAAACGAACATCGACTTGATAATAGTATTGCGCTAGGTATAAGGATTCAATATAATAATACATATGGTATGATTTACGGAAGCCAAGGTTTAATTTAAGCGACAGTTAGGAATTTTAAGGTTTAATATCAAACATATATGTGAAAATGGATCTAACAACATCTGCTCTGTGACAATCTATATCAATTTCGAATGCAATTAGAGGTAGTAAAGAAATTGATAAAATACTATAAATACACGTGCATATCTACACTATAAATTAGTATATTACTAAAATAATAATATTAGTATATAGTATAGTATAGTATAAAGCTAAAGAGTATTCTGTTTATTTGTTTATTTTCACGTACTCAAAAACTATCAAATTAAAACCAACTTTTTCCTATCGATCGTTCAATTTATACGTATAATTTAAGCATATTATATAGTATCGCTAATATCCTTTGAAACCGACCAAAATTGAAATTTGAATTGAAAATACTTCTTTGTTTGAACAAACTAATCGCTAGAGCTCACTAACATATACCATTTAAAATTCTTTTAGCTTTTGATGTCGAATTTTTCAGACATGTTATACTTTACTATCACGGCGAAAAGTCGGAGTCAGAATCTTAGACGGGTTTACTAATAATTTCTTACTTTAATTTAACCCAGTTTAGTGTTATCAAGTACCACTGTTGTGAACCTATTTATTGTTCCTTTTAACCAATACCCCACTGTTTGATGGAATAAAACTATGTATTGGGCGAATATTGCAGTGGTTAACTCCACTGAGGTTACCTCGTATCCACTTCCTTGAACTTATGTCGGTCTTTAAAGGTAAGTTTGAATGAACTCGACTAATATTTATCGTAACTTGGTAGCATTAAGTTTATTTGCTTATTTTCTGATATTGTGATAGCTCATAACCAAAACATTTCAAATTTAAAAACAGAGAGTCATCGCACATTTTAAGTCAGTGTATACCTGTAATAAGGGCATATATTAATAACTAGACTATTTATAAAGTGATAACAGAGTCTAATGAATCTAAATATAAAATATAGATGCTGAGTTGACTTCTTATTGATATTTGAACTCATAGTTCCGCATCTTTGTGAGCTTTCTCAGTGATGCGTGAAGTGTTAACAACTTAATTTAAATTAAGGACTGTGGTAAAGATTTAATCGGTAAGCAGTGAAGGATTTAATAATAATTGATATCGGCGTCTTTTAAAAACACCACAACATTAATTTTGCTTAAGTTTCTTGTATTAATATGCTTATAAATTCACGTTTCACACGTATGAACGTATTGGTTACGCATAATAATGAAAATAAAACTTTCAAGCTACAGTAATACAAATTCTATCATTTTAGCAAAATGCAACGACATAGTAAAATTAGAAACAAAAACTTCATAGTTGCTTTTGTATCATCTGTTATTTATAAGCCAGCCGAATGTGAAGTGGTATAAGTTGATTATGCATTGGGTATAATCAAAATATGACCCGACGTTGCAACTACGGTCATGTGTTCTACAGATAGCAACTGGTGCTTACCCGTCACTCAAGTACTATAATACTTATTTCCTGAAAGTATTATACTATATTGAGAGTAACAAAGCATTCGCATAACCTGTTCAAATCCCCTGTTTCTGAGGAGTAAGCTTAACCTCATTTTGCAACACTGATGTTAAAACTTGTTACCAATTGATTGTTTTTTTTTTCAGTATCTGGTAACATTTTATTTATTAAAATGCCTGACTATTAAAGTGGATATTGGAATCGTGTTTTAAAATTTTAAAAAAATATTTTTCATTTTTCACTTTACATATTAACACTTAATAGAAACTTGTTAAACGTAATATAGACATATGTAATCGGTACAAAAGGTAGAAAAAAAGAACGGTAGCAAAATTATAATATTTTTTTGCAACAAACGTATTTGCTGGCATAAATAGTAAATATATTAAGTTGGCTAATGATATAATTAAATAACATGTTTTTTTCTTATATATTGGTGAATACACGTAGACCTTTAAATAAGGTTTAAAATAAATTAGATATCTTGTAAATTTTTAAAGCCTAGTACTAAAATATGATATATGAACCAAGTGTTTCGTATCAAAATATTTTGATTCATTAGATAAGGATTACGTTGCTTCAACTTACTCGTAGATAGAAGCATAAAGATGTTTTTACATCATACAATTAAACCGTCAGGTTGAAAGGTTTCAGAGAAGTTTTTATCAGGTCTTGTTAGCGATTTATGCGGATTGTTTCTTATTTATATAATCTGTGAAGGAAGATCGTTATTTTTGTAGGCAGCAACGACAATATCCTTGTGGCGGTAACAATAAACTCTATTTAATTTAACGATTTTGCCGCTCGCTTATTGTGGCCTATTCAATCTTGTTGTTCACAGAATAAAAGCAATTGTAATGGAAGATGACTTCACTGCATAATGAACTCACGGTGAGACCAGCAGGGTGTACCGTGCTTTCGCATGGGCAAAACAATTACTGGTGATATAAAAAAACAAACAAACAACGAATAATTATTTTCGCTTGGCATGCAATGCTTTAATAAGTGGAAAAAAAACGTTATTTATTACAAAACAATATTTAATTTGAGATGCAACAGCAAATTACTCCTAAAAATGTCTTCTAACTGGACGACTACATCGAACAAATAAAAGCCTTACTTTTATTCGATGTAACTAATAATTACGTTTTTCTAGCTTTTAAAATCTGCCTATTATTCCCTTATATGGGACATGACTGAAGTAAAATTTTAAGGCAATTTCTCTAAAAAAAATTACGTAATTTTATTGGACAATAAAGTAAAATTTATTCATATAAAACAAAAAAAATGTTAGGCTTAACCTATAAAGATGTCTACAAAAAGTTAGCGTCACACTTGCGCTTAGCACAGCACACTTAACGACGACAAAATAATAAAAGAAGCAAAATAAACATACTTCTAAGTAACAATCTTAGAAACAGGAAGCAATAAATGACAGAAGATTAAATAAAATGAGTATCTCCTGTCGGAGTCAACTATATGATAAGTACTGTAAGCAAAGTTAGCTTCTCAAAGCTGCATCGGCAGTAGATTTTAATTGTTTAAAACCGCATCATGCCGAGAGTACTGCATTCCTTGACAGACGATGTGTGACAAAGCATGTTACAAGATGAGCGTGTGTTCCTGAGGCTCGTATAATTAAATGAACATTGAGAAAAACTAATTCGCATCCCTTCGTAGAATACTTATTACTTCATGAAAACATCAGCTGGCCAATATTACACCAATAACAGTGTCGACATTCAAAGCTTATGGAAGCTAATTAGTTTTTCTAAAGAGAAAATAAACTTTAACAAAAATTCTAAACGCAAAGGTAAATTTTGCGAAATAATCAAAATTAACAAATATCGATCTAAGAGAATACGAGACTTGCACCACTTGTCTTACCTTCAGATAACTCCAAGTCTAACTCAGCTAATTTATCTCTAATCTCGTCCGGCAACTTTGATATATCAACACTTAAGTCAGCCATGGCGAAAAAACACTATTTTCACACAAAAAAAATAAAGTTAACGACAACAGTCCAGGACACCATCGTGACACATGGCCATCTTGAATTTTGAACAATTTCTGCCCGATTCCAACACTATACTAACGATGTCGTGCTTGGTCACCAGGTGTCGCAACGTTGTTGGGAAAAGTGTGTTTTCTATTACAAAATTATGATGACAACTAATACAAACTTGCAATCAGTAAATGTGTCATGATATACTGTGTGATATGTAAATCATTAAAATAAAAAGCGCAAAAACATTATTATGCAAAAAATAGAATTTTGTTCCGTTTAAACAAAATAATTTCATTTATTATTTGTCTATGGCTTAGAGTAATACAGATATAAATAAGGTCTTAAGTCATGGGTCGTACTCTGAAATATGCTATATAAAGCTGTTGCGCCACAAAATTCTTTTGTTATAGTTAGTGCTATTTACGATTTACAGATTAAATTAGCAATAATTTAGCTTTTTATTATTAAAAGGAGATACGTTGTGGAGACTTATGTATAGCTAGTAAATATCAAATAGATCACACAAAAAAGATCCTCCTATGCTATTATCTAGATGACACTAATACTGGGTTCAAAATCAGCTTTTTAAATGTTTCAGCTTAATAATCTTTTTTATGCAAGCAGATAAATCCAAAAGCATTTGGCATTGCAGAATGTGTTTATCTTAACTCTCGAAATACTAGGCATATTCGCTTAAAATATATAACAATAACCCCTACTAACAACTATATTAAACATATATTCAAACATATATTTAGCTACGGTGTTATTAGGACGTATCATTGTTCACCCAAAGCTGGGCCCAAAGTTGCTAAAAGGACAAGAGAGGAGATCGAAGAGCTTCAAAGATGACTAGTCACAACAAATTAATGACCTGAAAATTAAGTTAACTCGTGATATTAAGTCCACATCCATACTTTAATGCCGCTTGGTCAAGCTTGATTTAAATTGAATAACACTTTCACTTCTTGTGTTCCCTTCTTTATGGTTACAATTCGAAAGATTTACGCAGCACAGTTAGTTGGCTGCAGAACGGTTTAATAATGTGATTATAAATAATGACTTCGTCCTCAAGTATGACTGTGATTTGTTGTGGTTCTACAATGATTTGAGAGCCACCATTTATGTTAGCTAGATGTAAAACGAATGTAAATGTTTCAACTTCTACCAATAACTTTCTACCAATGGCTGTCCCAACACAGCTTCACGCGATATTATGTATCTACAGAACAAGATATTCCAATAGTAATTTAACAGGAATATCAAATGTCAGCTGCTAAATATAATTTGCTCCTAGGAAGAATATTCTAGTCAAAACAAAACCCAAAAGAGGGACTTTTCTACAACAATATTAATTTATGTATATTTTAAACTGAGAGAGTGAACCCGACTGTCTGTCTCAAATACATTATGAATTTGACTTTTACGTCTAAAGGCAGACTGCAGCTGACAGAAATTTTGCAAAAATATTTTTAGATATCATCGATATAGGTTATATATAAGTCTTGCACCTTATCGATTTTATTAAAACTTTTGCATCCAAGAAGATATGTGTCATTTACTAAGATCTTATCATATTATACAGAACTCTCATATTTTTTAACTTGTGTTTTTTATGTTCAAAAAAAACCATAAAGACTTTTATACATGACAACACCAATTCCTGGCAGATTATCCGCTAGGTGACGCTAGGTGTTTTCTTCTTCCCGTCATTCTCAGCCTAGTTTTACTTTTTACGTTTTGTAAGTAGTTGGCCATAAAATTTATTCTCGTAATGGCTGCCACGCTAAATCTGTAGCTCATTGGTTATGTCATGTTCAAATTTTCAGTGTATGGATGTGTTTTTCGATTAGCTCAACAAGTGTTCCGAACAATGATTGCATGAAAGTTGTTTTAGTATCAATCTCCCTGGAACGTTTCTTTTTTCATGTTTCCTTTTTTGGCAATTAAGTTATGGACTCGGCATTTGTGTACTGTATGTAATAAAAACATAATCTATGCACCGTAAAAAGTGTTCATAGGAACCATATTGAGTGTTAAGTGCTTTGCCAATTTTTACGAATGATGGATCCGAGATCGTCATCAGCACTATTCAAAAGAGCCGAGCAGTTAAAAAGATGGGAGGAATCCGACACCAACAAACAATCACCGATGCCAAAACGCGCATCAAGGATACAATTTTCCTCTGGCATCGTATTCTTGGCGGCATGCACGGCCGGAGACAAGGACGAAGTTCAGCGTCTGTTAAAAATGGGCGCTGATATCAACACAGCAAACGTCGATGGCTTAACTGCTTTGCATCAGGTGAGATGTTTTTCTATAGATTGTTACTTCTCTCAACTTTACAAAAAGGCAGCATAAAATAAAATATGCATGGATTTTAGGGTTGCTAGATTGTCTCCTGCTTAACCTTTTTCCTTAATATTTTCTAACCCATCTTGCCTAATGGCTTGTTCTATCCAATTTGCTAGGCCGGTTAGAATCATGCAACTGTTTGAATGTTGAGTATGTCCATGGTTGATAGAGCTGCATAAATTAGGTGAACTGTTTGCTCATTTGTCATCTGTTTAGTATAAAAAGACATTGTAACTTTATTTCGTAATAAAATTTGTCAATATCTGTTAATACTAAACTGAAAATAATATCATATTGCACTGGTATTGGTATTTTTATTGGATTTTTTGGGACAACTAATACAAATGAAAATACAATTTTATTTTGTTGTTATTTGGTAGTATAAATGGAACAGTCTAGTTACTATTTTTAATTATTAAAGGACAATGTATTATGTTATACATTATCTTTAATTAAAAAAAAAATATATTAATTTACCTGTTTTATAAGTTTTGTTGTACACATAAAAAGAAGCATACTCAGGAAATTTGTCTTAATCTTTATATATAAAAATTAATAATATTGTTTGAAAATGGCTGAATTTTGTTTATATTTATGTTAGAATACATATATGTACAAAAACACTGGGTTTGTTAGGGTAGGTTAAATTCAAAAGAATCATGGAACAATCCAAAGGAAAAGGCATCTATTTTAATAATATTCTATGTATGATAATTTTCTTTAGAGTTGTGATGTCAAAATGACTTGATGTTTACTGGGACAGTTCTTCTAAGACAGTTTCCTATAAGAACATTAAGAAAAATTAATTTAATATTACTATTGTAGATTAAAAAAAAATACTACAAGAGTGGAACCATGGACAGCAGCTTGTTTATAAATATAAAAACAATTCAAAGAGCATTAACAGAAAAATAACAATAAAAATTAAATTAATGCCATGTTTCCTATTATGGTATTGTATTTATTCAGTTCATCATTGATTAAAAACATATCATTTGGGTATGATATTTAGTATATTATTGATATTAAATTCTTCATAAAGCTACTAAATGCATACTATTACTAAAACCCTAAAAATAAAATTATGTTTGTATGGCACAATTATAAATAAAAATAAATGGACAATGAGTACTAATATGTTAAGCAGCTGGCATACAAAAAGAAACTATAAAACAATTTATAAAAAAAAACAAGGATAAGAGTTGCATAGACTGTCAGAGTTTAATTTGAACATTTTATATCACCCCTTTATTTATATGGACCACTGTAAAATATTTAGAATGATAAAAAAAATGCTTCAATGAATTGAACTAATTGCATCAAATTTAGAACATCATTAGAAAGTGTTGTATATTCTAGTAAATAAACATACATAAAATATAATATGTGTGGCTTTTTCGGGTTCATCTTCATCTTCAGCCTATTGACGTCCACTGCTGGATGTAAGCCTCCCCCAATGCATGCGAACTATCATGGTCCTGGGTCCTTTTGGGGTTGAATGGTTATTTACTACCTCTTTCTATCCCTCTCTTCTGTTTCTTATAGATTATCCAAGGCTAGTAAAGCACCTGTTACTCTAAGATGTTGTGGCTGTCCATAAATTATTTCTTCAGTCAACATCAGATGAACCATTAGCCATATTTTCTCCAAAAGAACATGCACCACAATTTCACAGAATTTTCTCAGTAACTTTAAATATCAGTTATGTGTACATATATACCTTATGCAGTGTATTATCTGTTTTTATTGACATATTTATAATAACCACGAAAAAGCAGTTAGAAAATTTGCAAAAAGGTAATGTAGTATAATTTTGTTTATAAAATTCCTATAGCTATTTGTCCATGTAGGACATTACTAACTGAACAGTCATACTACTAATAGTGTTTCCATACCATTTCAATTATTTTTATTTTTATGCATGTCTCCTTCTTTCTATTTATAGTGGAACCCATCATTAATTGCTAATTTCATCAATGTCAAGGTTGAAGGCAAATAAGAATGCTTGATACAAACTTATATGAACTTAGATAGCAAAAGCAGGTTGTCACTAGTCCGACTCTTGCAGTTTGACAAATGGCCAGTATATAGATGATGATTTAAACTGTCGCCATTTAGAAAAATCAAGAAGGGGTTATAGCCTGATGTTATAAATTGTTACAAAATTATATAGGCTGCATGCATTTTATGCATGTCAACAGAACACTAAAATAAGATGTCAAATAAATACTATGAAGGGTAGTCATTAACAAACAGTATGTGATTTTGAAATCCACAGTGACCAGGGTAAAAAAACCTAGAAGAGAATGTTATCAGGAAAACTGTATAGGCATTCATTAAATAGTGGATCTTACATTCGGGAAGATTAATGAGATTTATTTATAGCTTCAAAATTTAAAAAAATAATAGGTTGATAGTTATTACTGTTGATATTAAGAGTTAAGGTCGAAACTTCATTTATGTTGTTATTATTAATGTGTTAGAGGCTTATCTGTGGAAATGTACAAAATAGTGTGTTAATTCCAATATAAGTAGGAACTGGTATATGCTCATTATACCTTATACCAATAACAAAACTTACAATTTATATGACCAGTTTTGGTGAATTTTTTGTTTGTTTACTTTCTTATCTTCCTTAATTTGGAACAGAGTACAGTGTGCTAGGAAATTATAAACTGGACATTATTGTATGCTCTGATGCATGATAGGTAGAATTTTTTAGGTATATTATAGAGTTAATAGAAAAATATGGTTTTGGCAATTTATTATTATTATTATTATTATTTATAATAGTATTACTAAAAACCTTAATTTTTATTTTTGCCTTAATTATATTTAAAAGGATCATGCTATACATGTAATATACATATCAAAAGACTGACTGCTGCCTGTGGTTCCACCCACATGAATTTTTTATTTGTCCAAAATCTATCCTATAAGTTAATCCAGCAAATAACCTATTTCCCAGATTTCATATCCATCCATCCGTTTTCGTGTGATGGCGTATTACAACAATAATATGCAACAATATTCCCCTTTTTTATATTAGTATAGATGCAAAATATACGTTATATTAACAAAAACAATATTGGCGCAGCCCTATTCAATGTAGAGTTGATATCAATATAGAAAAATAGAACTAGGTTAATTTTTCAATTTCTGTTCTGGGGAACTAATTGATCCGACGTCAATAGGAGATTTATCCCGCGTGTAATTTGGACGGGAATGCGGCAACGCGTGTCACGTGTAGTGGGCCCAGCACTCGGAATAACTTTCGATTGTTCGGCCGACCACCAAACGTCACTAGTACAGAATTAGAATCTGACACTGTCTACGCCACTATCCGAAACGGAAACCAACCATAGCCGTGGCGATTACTTGCCATAGATAACTATCTATCCCCGTACGACGTTTTTCATTTCGCATTTCTTTCGAGCTGTACGTATGTCTCTCGATCCTTTCTTAAAATAAACTTCACACTAGAAAACACGAAGGTTTGTAGGTCAGTAACAGCAATAAGCTCGAATCATATATTTTAGATTTTTGAAGT
Source organism: Graphium colonna (assembly GCA_025505425.1). NCBI lineage: Eukaryota > Metazoa > Arthropoda > Insecta > Lepidoptera > Papilionidae > Graphium > Graphium colonna. The sequence continues at coordinate 9,941 of JAOCPS010539743.1, forward strand.
AGTTATTTTTTTTATCAAATTCATTGGTTATGATTTGCCTGTAACGTGCATTATAAATGCAAATACTTACTTTGATAATTTAAGTAAACTATGTAAAATGTATGTTTTAATAACAACGAGTAATCTATAAAGCCAGTTGTTAAAAATAATCTACCTTCAAAGTTCATATAAAGTGTGCACTTATTAGATCGTAATAAATTCTAGTTTTGACATTTGCCAAATTACCACCACTATCCTATTATATTTACTTTATAAGAAGAATATACAGCCTGTGTACAAACAAATGATTTTACAATAATTTCACTGCAGCGATTTATTGAAACCGTTCTGGTATATAAATCGTCCTAAATTGCAAAAGGTTAAAGGGCTATAAGGCCTTCAATGCCTTGTAGACGTAATCCCTTGCAAACTTGATCTGTCACCGAGCGCAGGAAATATTAATGATACATAATAAAGATAATTAATATGACTCGACCGTGTCCTCCGAAGCTGCGTGCCTGTTGTCCCTGTCAAGGATACTCGTCTCTTTTGTTTTTTGGCTCAGTAATTAAACCCACTGTAACAAATAAAGTAAAATATACTTTTAGGTTTTTGTATTTACAAAATATGTAAACCGAGACTTTAGAAATTTACCCATGTACACGGTTTTATAGTTTTACTTTTATAGTAGGCGTGGAAGATATATTATATGGTAATTATGGTTAAGTATTAATTGTTAAAGATTTTACTGAGCGCCGTCTTGTCGTGATGCCAAGTGGAACTTTAAAATATTACAAAGCTCCAAGGAAATGGAAATGTACAAAGTAGTTATACATGCCGACATTTTCGTTTTTCGTAATCACATTTTTAACGTCTTCCTAAAATCTCGCAAAGTAGTAGCTTGTAGTTTGTAGTGAAATTATGATAAGACATTCCATCTTCAGATGTGACGTTGTTTTAACACGTCGTTCTTTCGCATTTATTCGAAAATAAAGCAACGAATTGGCCGTTCAGTGAGTTACCAAAGATAATAAATAATGAATATAATAAAACGTTTATTTTTCTCTCCAAAAACAGGAACAAATCATAAAGGTCAAAATTATGAAGGTTAAACATACAGTTTGTGGGAGCTGCATTTGTACTAAGTGTACACTTGTGTTACTTTCCACCAGACCCTTATTAAAGACATCAATTATTTACTGAATTTTCGTAAATTGTACAATACAAAAGACTAACAACAACAATTAATAAAATGATAACATTATTGTAATATATTTTAGTGTTTAATGTGTGATATAGAATATGAATTTGCGTTATAGTATATATGAGTCAGAATACTTAAAACAAATATATAAGGAGGTTATAGTTTTAGACCATACTATACTAAAAAGAATTCCATAATATTGACATTAGAGCTCTGTAGGTTCCATAAACGCTAT
>JAOCPS010539853.1:0-11357 GCA_025505425.1 Graphium colonna
AATTTGTGAAAACTTTCCTGAAATGTATACACAAAAATACTTTAGAATTATGAAATAATTTTACAAATGGAGTATTAATATTTTTCGTTTTAAAAATAGTTATTAAACATTAAAGTATAATAGTTCAAAACAAAATAAATTTCTTCATATACATGAAATACGCGATTGACAATGTCTCGAGACGCTTGCTTGGATGGGAGCACATCTTGTCGAATAATAACGTTAGGAATCTGAACTATACAACGGCAACGAAGAGGTAGGAGTGGCCATCTGGTAACCACAAAATAGATTTTAACTTTAGTCTATTCCACCATGCTAAAAAGAGCTATGGTGCTTCCCCGAGTGAGTGGCCTTATAAGAGCAACAAGAGCTGTATTGAGGACGTTATGCACTACCGCCCGAAAGTTATCCTCTTTCTAAGACTGGTAACTATTGTTGCCCTACAAATAATGTTGGAGGTATCTTTGGGGGATCATTATCACTAATTTTAAGAAAAATATATAATTCAATTCAATTTTACTTAACAGGAGAGCCAAAATAATTGTCTATAAATAAATTTTAACAACTAATCTTATCTTCTCCTCTTCTAATATCTTATGTTGTCTTCGTTTTTAATAGATAATGGAACCTTATTATTACTAAAACTTATAAAATATTTAATCAACTTGCTTATTTTGTATTACAACGTTAGTATCCATACAGGGGTTGACATACGAGTACTAAGAAGTTTTGGAAAATCGACAATATAAGTCACGAATGTGAATATTATTTTATATTAATGTTTTAATTATGTTAGTCTAGAATTTTTAATCAAGTTATTGTGTTTTATAGGTTCTTAATATGTTTGCAAATAATTCAACAAGTATAAATTTAAAGTAACCAACATACAATAACAACTGAAGTATTACTATAGATACTATAGACTTAAAAGGACTAGGCAAGTGCGAGCTTGATTCCCACTCAAAAGATTCCTTACCACCATAAAATATAAAATTAAATATTTGTCATGGGTCCCTATAATCTTTTAATTAAAATGTTTTTATGGTTTTATTCTATAATAAAAGTAGTCATACATGTTTTTGAACCAAACATCTACTTGTTGGTATTATTAAAATCAAGTCCTCTTGACTTTTTAATTTTTTCTTATGTTTTGTTATATTGACAATAGAGATACACATGTTTCGAAGATTTCAACCGGCTACTTATTACGGATCATAAAATTCATTGTACTAAGAAGAATCATTTGTACTAATATTATAAAGCGTAAGAATTCGTTTGTTTGTTTTAACGCGCTAATCTTCGGAAATCCTAGTCCGAATTGAAAAAAAAAATATTATCATTGTATCATTTACCGAGGAAGGCTGGCTATATAACATCATACTATGACTAATAAGAGTGGAGGAGTATGGAACAATGTTGCAAAACTAGGAAGAATTTCTACAGAAGAAAGCACAACGGGCATTTTTTTATGTGGCAATTATTTCTTATAACAATTATATTTAATTATGTTTTTACTGTAAGCATGTAATATCATACATCGAATTACCTGCACCAAAAATATTTAATGAATAAATATTTATTCAAGGTTCAAACACGGCGAATAAAATTAATCGTGGAACCTTTATCGTGAAATACCAACTATTGAACGAACATGAAACGAATGGGTTCAAAAATTCACTTTGGGCCTTTGATAAGCCTCAGTGAGTCGTTTATCAAGCCACGCTGACACTTTCCACTTGAGTTACAACTTAGTTCCGTTGAGCTGTCCGTCCCTCGGATTACAAACATGATTGAAAAGCAAGTACGGATCAAAATTTCTGGTTTTGAAGAGTTACATTTCACCTTTGTGATAGACAAATAAATGATAAAGTTTTAAATAAGTTGAGGTGTTTATGACACAGACAAAAAAAATCGCATCATACATATTCTTGTGATGGTTTGATTACGTTTAAATAAAACGTGTTAGAAGGTTATTGAAAGCATTCGTAATGAATACAGTTTAAAATTGCTTATTTTTTCTTACTTGAAACGTTAAGATTAGGGCAATTTGCATATATAACGCAAAAATCGGTAAATCTTAAATTTTAATTAAGAGGTTTGTACAAGACCCTCGGTATGTGAGTCCGACTCGCACTTGGTTGGTTTTTTTTGTGTATATAATATTTGTCTGATTATCTAGGTTTTAAAAAAATTGTCTAGGTTTAAATAATTTTCACGAGTATAGTTTTGACGAACATCCCCTTTTATACTATCGACACTGTTATTCTGCCTATTTGACAAACCTCTGCTTGTTCTACAAGCTTTGGAATAATGCGGATCATAATATCTTTTCGTTAATCTATTAGTTCATCACATTCAATCTGAATCATCCGGAATATGAATTAACATTTTGACTTTTAGGAGTTCATGCTATTCTTATATCGAAAGCTAGTTGAAACCAACCCTTAAATATAATATGTATCCTTTACCAAAATACATTCATGATCAGTGAATGAACGCACAGAAAAGCGAGGGGGAGTAAATGTCATGTACTTGATTGCATCAATCCCGCATTATTTTCTCCATATAAAATTTTCATTACAATATTCTTACTACGCTGAGTACTTGTTTGTTGGAGTCGAGGGTTCAAGGATGATTCTAAATGCACTATACTGTCCACCTAATGTGGACTGTTTTGCATCTTTCGAAATGACTCCCAATAATATCTGTTCTGCGTACACACACTATTCAATCATGGGTGATTTGAATACCGAAGTGATAAAACTGTTACGTCATGTTACTAAAGTTCACGCAATCATGGATTTGGTCAATTTCACATCTGTTTTACATTCAATCCCAACTCATCCTAACATTGGCACCGATGACTCGTTGATTGATATATTTATTACTTCTTCTCCCGACCGTGTTGAGATACACGGTCAGTTTTTCGCATTTTGATTTTCTCTTCATGATTTAATATATATACTTCTTATAAATTGAAGTCCTCTCCGTCCTTATTGCGTCTTCGCAATTTTTTCAGAATAAGCAACGATAACTCATCTCGAGATGCTGACAATCTCAATTTCACTACACTGATCGCAGTAACCTCAGTAGATTAGAAAGTAGCCATTCCAACTTCCTATGGTCTAAATTTATGTATTATCCATGCTCCAATTCACAAGGATAGACTAAAGCGGCCCCCGACTGCTTGGATAACTGAGTGTGCTAGAGTGGCGATGGCCAGGCGTAACCAAGATTTTAATAAGTTCAAGAGATATCGAACAGTGAATAAATGGTTAAAAGCAGCAAGCAAGTGGAGCTAACTGTTAAAACCCAATTCAAATTTCTCGGTTCTCCAAAAACACAAAAAACGTGTTTCGAAAAAAACAGGCTAAATTGTATCCGGTATCCATTTTGATAATAATTATATAACCTTTTCTTATTGCAAAATAAAATAAATATTCACATGCGAACACCACGCATTTGAATCTTTTTATATAGCACAATTAATACTTTGAAATTCAAGGACTATTTCCCTAGTCTTTGACGCAAATGTAAAAAATATGAGATCAATTCTTGGATCACCTTCTTCCTCCTGTATCCTCCTGTATCAATAACTTTAACTGATTGGAACGTTCCTTAATCCGTATGAAAAAAAAATGTATGATAACATATACTTTTTCTAGTGACACACAATTAATTTCATTCTAAATTTTAAACTCAGAAGCAAAAAAGAAGGTTGTAAAACAATGAACGCAATTTACTTTTGACTAATTACCCTTCACTTACACTCAACGCTCAACACATTTTTCCTTAAAAATTTAGAGTTATAGATTAAAAGGTTTTTGTTAGTTAATTAATTTGGTTTTCAAAAATTGTATATTTTTGTAAAAGTTTTTAAAACTCAAGGTGGGGTTTCTGTTTTCAGAAAGAGTATAATTGTCACAAATTAACATTTTATAACAATTTTTCCAGTTATTATATTTAATTTTTTCTTCTTTTATTTGTTTCCATCCCTACTTCCAAAAGAATGATTCAAATATGAGTTTAAAACAATTCTATACTAACAAAAAAGATAAAATATACAAAATAATTTTAGTGAGTGCTTTATTAAAAGATTTGTAGGAATTATTTGGCGACTTTAAGGAATTTAGAGCAAAATTACCTAAAGTATTTGTCTTTTATCGTTATGAAGAGGATTTTTTAGTCCATTATAATTGTAAAATAAAAGTAAAATTAAAGAAATTGCAAAAGAAAAATAATATCAATATTTTTGTACAAGCTTAAAACATTTTTGAAAGGTATTTAGATTGAAACATCGAGGAAAGTCAAACTTGGAGGGGTCTATGAAATATAAATATACCGAAGTTAGAATTTTATATGCGCGTGTGTGTGTGTGTGTGTGCGTGCGTGCGTGCGTGCGTGCGTGCGTGCGTGCGTGCGTGTGTATGTGTGTGTACTGAACATGTAATCTCCTAAAAATTAAACAGCTTTGGTCATCTCCATATTATTCCCAAACTCAAGGCGCGCTGGAGCGTAGCTTATGAACCCTTAAAGAATACCAAAAATCCTACGTATGTAAAAATCAAGATAGCTGGCCTAAATATATTAACAAAGAAATGTCACTTATTCGAACTATGTTAAAGTCTTACAACACCGTCTCAAGAACTTAAATATTATAGCTGGAGAATTCGTTTTTTTATAAATCATTTGCGATTGCGCAAAACTCTATCTCCAATCTCGAAAGGCCCTTACAAGGTAATCAAAATATATGGACGAAACACGCTTACTCTAATAATGAATAGACGCCATGTGACCCATCCCGTTGTCGTGAACAAGTATATGTCATATATAAATATAAGACTTGTTAAGCTACTATTTGTCGTAAAATAAGTTAGGCACACTAAATAAATCAATTTTTGAAATTAAATTTATAATTCTTTATTTTATTATATTACAGTAGCCTCGCCTGGGCTCAAAAACAATTCTTCCACTCTACAACGAGTAGTCCTAGAATTTATTTTGACTCAATGGGGTCATTAAAAATAATTCATTGTCACCTTACCATAGTAATCCCTATCGCGATATCGTTTAATAAGCCTCATATTAACAACTTGCATGCCATAGTATGTTACAACCGTTAATAATCCGATATTATGAAATAATACGTAACGTTAAAAGGTCTCTCTGGTTACAATATTTAAGCATATTTTTTTGGTATACGAATGAAGATGACGCCATTCGATATAGTAATGCCATTGAAGGTGTAACACATGGCCAAATTTAGATGTCAAAATTATTAAGCATTTTAACTTTATTATCTCTTTAAAAGCATTTAATAAAATAAAAAAAAATAATTTTTACTCCATCTAGACATATTTTTATCTAAGTAAGTAATTTACATTGAAAGAAGAAAGTAAAAAGACAATATAGTTGTATTTATACGTGTACGTGTACGTTAACATTAAATTAAAAATCCGAAATATGTTGATATTATTACATACCAATTAAAATTAAAAATAAAAAAATCTGGGCAACTATTTAGAGAACGGTAAGTTTAACGTATATACATATTTATATAAACCTAAACACAAACAATAAATGTAACAATTCTATAGAAGAATATATAAAATGTACAAATGTTATATTTGCATGTAACTCTAACCACTTTTATTACTTTCAAGTACTACTTTGCTGCAGTCCTCACCAATTGCAATGGATATATATATACAATCAATTACGGAATCGTTCGCAATGTTTCAAACTTACATACGTGCCGTAGCTGCTTAAATACCCAGATTAACTTTCTTACCCTTGCTTGTAAGGTCAATGACTCGCCAATTTGATTGAATGTCTAAGTTAACACCTAAGTATTTAATTGTATTTATTTGGTTAATTAAATGGCATGAATAAATTATAAGCTTGTTAAAATGATAAGCAACGTCACGTTTAAAATTTAATGTCACAGTTTACCAACTGTTTTATGATTAAATACAAAAGAAAATAGTTTCCATTGAACCACCGACCAACGTGCAGAGAGTGATAAAACGACGATTTCATTTAAATTATCACCGTCGACGCTGTGGAAGCTTAATGAAATTGCAAAAGGCTCAGCCGTACACAGTATCCTTGGATTATTCAATTTTGTCTACTACCCTTTTTTGCTATCTGAAACTAGTTTTACTATGATGTAACGTTTTATGAAATTTTACAGGTTTTTCTTTTTATAACACTGGACTTACTTATAATATCTAGTATTACCTGAATAGAACTCTAGAACTACTGTTGTGCATCATGAACCGACCGGGTGCATATGGAAAGAACGTTTGCAATGTGGACGGATGACGACTTGCATTAAATAATTTTAACTATTTTTTATCACGTTTATATGTACCAAATAACTATTCGATTTAATTACAAAAAAAGCTATAACTAGAGAGACGGTTCTTCAGCTTGGAGCAACATTTCGATTCGCTCAATTCTCTATCTTTTACATCATGTGAACTTGTCAATTCTTCTAAAAAGTTATAAACAATTTAGGCATCAAAAAATAGGAGAATTAGAATTCAGTCCGTCAAATACACGCAGTAAAATTATGTACGTCTACACACCTAAAAATGTTTTCTCCTTCGCCTCAGACAAGTTGATAAAAGTGATCGTTAATTTTTCTACCGAGGCATTTAAAATTAAACAAAATTTTCAGATTAGTACCTTGTCACTTAATGTTTCATACTTCAAACTAAATGAGCTCAAAAGATTGCATATGATACTCTTTTTACAATATTAAAAAAAAATTAAGGACAACAGTAACTGGCTATGGTAATAATTTTACCTCATCTTTACTTCATTAAACAACAGCTTCAACACTATACAGAAAAATTGGCAATTTTTCACAGTAACAGACCTTTTTGATTGACACACAAAAATTTTAATAAAAGTTTCAAATATGATTTCCTTCTTACTGGTCTCTTTGATTACAAACAATCGATATAAACAAATTGCGTTTATTGCAAAATAAACATTTATTTCAATAGTTTGCAACGGTGCAACTGCCTAGGTGACCTATTGGTATACATATGCCCAGTATTTTTAAATCGAAGCTCTTGAATTCAAATTCCGCATGGGGACAAACACTTTGTACTTTTATTCCGTAATTTTGTTAGGGCAATGCAAGCCGTTCAATGGTTTGCTCGAAAAATATAATAATCCATGCGTTAAATGCACATGTAAAAGTCCGTCCTAGTTGTCAAGAACACCTTTGACTGACCATTTAATCCACCCACACACACAGATATAGGATGATCATGAAACTTTATTAAAAATAAACCTTAGACAATACAAGTAGTATTCTTTAACTCGGTTCTTAAAATAATAAATTGTTATAGCGTCTCTTACTATATATCGTAGTGAATTCCAATATCTTACTTCATGTACTGAAAAGTAATTTTAGAAGGAACTTGCTTGGTAAGGGGTAGAGCATAACATCTTTTCACAGTTTTTGCTGCACTTATATGACCGCACTCGCCCGGGGATGTGCCACTGCCCTTTACAATGTCGGCATAAAATAAAGTATGCATGACTTTTCTAGTTGTCGGATGATCATTCCTACTCTTTTCTTTTCCCACTCCTTTCTACACCAAATCCCTAATCCCGGTCACATCGTATCCAGTAAACCGTTGTATTCAATTTCCCAGGTTGACGATGCACTCGCGACTGCCGTGTGTGTCCATGGGCGATGGAGTTACTGAACATCAGGTGAACCATCTGCTCGTTTGTCATCCATTTCAATAAAAAATAAAAAAAAAACAAAAAAGCTTTATGAAGTGGCATGTTTAATGTAGATTTTTGATAAGGTCTGCGAGTAAAATTTGGTGCATGTGTGAATGAAAATCGATCAATTAAGTACGTAGGGCAAGAAGCATTGTGGAAAACATTGAAAAGCTGACAAGTCTTACGAGTGTCCATACGGAATCGTATAGGGATCCATTTTAACTGCTTACGGAAATAAAATACATATCGAATGCTTGCGTTTTGTAAAGGTGTACAAATCAATTAGATCGATTTATTAGAAATATCCCGCAAAAAAAACCCCTTACAACCTGCAAGCAACTATGTGAGCGCACGCATAAGCATGCGTAAAGCACCTTCCTCCTTTCCCACACTGCTTGTGCGTGCGCTCTCGTGCACTATCATGCAGACAAAACCACCACCAAGCAATAATGTTAGCAGGACCATGAATCCCACGCCAGCAAGCAGGTTGTTACACTCACACTCAACCCCCGACACCGGAACATCCTCAGGATGTTTCCTCTACAAACAGCGTTCTGCGTTCAGCGTTCCTCAATAAATGGATTTTTTTCGCGGAATATTACTAATTAAACGGTATAATAGAATTGTATACTATGGACGTCCGCAAAGTAACGCCTGATTCTATTAATTATTTCGTAAACGTTCTAATTTATCTAAAACCTCCTCGATGTTATCTAAATAGCAGAAATCTGCATAGTCTACTATTGGCATTATAAGTGTTTGCACCAGTCGAATTTTAGTGTAAAAGGGTAAGAAACTTTGAAAATATCCTAATGTATGTAAAGCATAGTGAACCTTGCGACTTACATCATTTGGAAGAGACAACAGCTGTAATTGAGTCAGTGAAAATGGTAAAAGTTAAAGGAGATAGTACGAGGTGTGCTATCACTTATTCTATATCTTGTGTTATATATATATCTTGTGGCACACCAGTAGTGAGGTTACACGAAAAGAAATATCATCATTATTTGTGTGAATACATTGAGAGCGACCATGGAGATATGAATTGAACCAGTCAATAGAAGAAGAGGAAACATTTATGAAGAGGGAAAAACTCAGGCCTGAAATGAATAATTAAAAATGTGTGTGAGTATGAAAAGAATAGATAGTGAAATCTTAAATCCTTTTTTAAACATATTTTATCATTGCTTGTTCCAGTTGCTTTAATTGAATTAATTTACTTTTTGACATCGTCTTTTGTAACTTCAAATATGAAAAAAAAAGGAATATGTTGACCTACACGAAACAAAAATAAGATCAACATGGAGAGGTAATATCAATGGTGACAAGAAGAAATATTTATTAAGAATAGACAAATCAATACCGACTGTTCTGAGGACATTCCATGCTTTGGACGAATAGCAGTTTAGAAGAGAAATAACATCTTTTAGCATCTCTACATATACGATTGTACCGGTTGCGTAAGAATTTATATCTTAGTCGGTTAAGTTCTAAAGGAAAAAGTTTGCATCTGTGCAATGTTTTATCTCAAAAACTCTTTCATCTTATTAGTAGTCCAAGGTTCAAGTTGATGCCTTACTTTTGGAGCTTTTATTCATGCAAGGTTATCGTTTTGATTAAGCAGTATATGATTAAATTCATTAACCTTATAATCCATCCCAAAACAATCTGTGATAGGAGCCCTGTCTGTGTTATTTGCATCTCATTGTAGTGCCTCTATGTTTATGTTCTTAAAGTTTCTAATACGTTTTAGCAAAATTATTAGTTAAAAACCCAAATTTATCATGGTACGAAAAAAGTGCATTTTACTACCCATTTACAGAAACTTTATCAGAAGGGGAAACGATTGTTAAATCAAGCATAGAAGTAGGACAGGGCGGTGCGTGATAAGAAGTAGAAACAGGGTGTATATTTAAGTTTAATGAGAACACTATAGATTTAATTCAATGAACAAATAAATACTTGAACAAGTAAAACAACATGCTATTGACGCCTTCGACCTTAAGCCAATTTCACTATATCAGAGACTGATTTAGGAATAAAATGGTCGACGCCATTCAAGTAAAAACTTTTGTTTTAGTTAATCAACGACAAACAAAAAAATCGACAAATATACAACACTGATACTTTTTAAAACCGTAAAAGTAGAATTATTATTTTTATTTGTGGAATTGTAACGTCAATGCTATATTTAGTTAATTATTGTAGTATATTTTGTGCACAGTTAATAATACAATGTTATATGATACAATATGCAGTTACCTATCGCATTCATGCATGTTGGTCAAGTTCAGTAAAACTATGCGTTCTATATCACGCTCACATTGCCTATTGGCCTTTTTTTAATATATTAAAATTCTGAATGGAAAACATGTACGATTACAGAATTTTAAGTTAAATAAGAGCGTCTGTTACCTCAACATTAAAACAAAATACTAAATTAAATGCACTATGCATAAAATAATCATTTGCAAGATTAACTCCCGAACTTTGAGAACTAATTTTTGTGGCAAATACACGTAAATTATTTATCATAGTATCGTATCGAAAATACTGTTTTAATAAATATAGAAGACCTTACTTTTTAAATTAATATTTTTAGTCTCCAGGGTAAAAAGCACCAATTATTATAATTTCCTATTTTATATCAGTTTTAGTTTTTATTTTTTATCTGTTTATTTTATAAGCAATACGATTACGTATTATTTAAATTTTGTTCGCATGTAACCCGCACCCACACTGACCGCTTATGGTTAAATTAAAAAGATCACATCAATTGTAGATTACTGGTATAAAAAGAAAGTTTTATTAGATTAGATTATTAAAATACGATGGCTAATATTAAGCATATATTGTACACTACGAGTGTATAGTATATAAAATAAGGTATCCGTCCACTTGGCAATCAACTAACCGGTTATCACACTGAAAAATGATTTTGTTAAAAAAATAAATTGTTGATATTCGGCTTACCCTATACCGACACATGATATACGAGTACAACTAACCATAACAAATTAATGACAATGGAAACTCTTCGAGTGTTTCCATAATCATTCATTTTAATTTGTAAATAATATTTTTTATTTAATGTTTTTATTAATTAATTTAAAAAAATAATTTTTCACAAACTGAACGCAGACAAAGTGATACGAAATATGTTTCCTATTTTATAATAGCTCCCTCTAAAAGTTACCCAAACCGATTGCTTTGTTTGAAAACTGGAGTTTTGTTCAATGACAAAAAATTATCATTTATAGTTTCTTTTGAATTCATACATAGAAAATTCTCATCGGGAATGAAACTTTTTGTAAAACATGGTCTGAAAGCGACGTTCATTAGTGACACAATATCACCCTAATCAAAGCTAGACGTTCCACCTAGATAACTACTAGTATCTTTTATCTAGTCCATGCGAAGTAGTACAATAGTTTATTGAATGAAGAAAATTTCGACCTGACATGTAAAACCGTACATTTATTGTATTTCTTACATGTACTACTTTTCGAATGTCCTAGATTGTTATAAATGTGTCAATTGATACTAACAGTTGCAAAGAATTACTTCATGAGAGATGATATAAATTGTGGAGTCCCAAAAAAATCATT